>FLMG01003337.1:0-36262 GCA_900088475.1 Hyphochytrium catenoides | reverse complement strand
TGGAATACTCTACAGCAGCAAAACAGCGCTCCACACTTTTCAAGAACCGCCTGGCTAGAAGATAGGATCTAACAAAAGAGCTTTAAAAGAGAGATCCCTCCTACTGGTTACCAATCGACCATCAATACTATCACTATATCAAGCGTAGATGATACTGCTAAGCTGCTCCCTTTCTTTGGATGTACATTACCTCTTCTTGCGAGGAGGCGCAGGACCTTAGCGGATACTGTTCACTTTATAACCGCCTCCGTTTAGCAAGGCATAGCAAGAAAAGATCGGTCTCGATAAAGGACTACCAACGATGCAAATGTGCAAATTTTAGTTCAGCTTCAGCTTGAACTCATTAATCTAAGCGCAGATTCGCTAAAGCTACCACTGTAGTCCAACCGGAGTATGAGCTCTCGGGCGTTGGACCGTTGGAGGACTGTAAAGAGATAGAGAGTCAGTTTGTCGAACTTGTCCTCTTCCTTCTGGGCCTTCTCTTTCCAGTTCGAGGAGGACTGAGCCAGCTCTTTCAGCGCGGAGGGAGAGAATGTCCGACAGAAGGAGTGACAGCAACCCAGAACCTGAAAAATTGTTCAGAATATGTAGACAGCCTATTTCATCAGGGAACCAAAAGCGCACTCTCGCCCTGAGGAGAGCTAGCAAAACCATCATCGATGCCGCTAGCGGACAGAAAGGGTGCTGTCAACTAGACAAGCACCGCAAAAAGGAGCATATCGCCATTTCCCAGGTGCAGTATGCGAAGTCGAGGAAGGGGCAAACCAAGGACACAGATAGCGTCATACCTCCATAATAGCATTGTAGGCTGTTCTGGAAGTGATTTGACCGCGATACGCAAGAGAGGATAAATAGTCCTCATGCGCCCTTTTGACACTTTCAAAATCCGACGAGGTCTCGATGTCCCTCAGCAGTATGGTGAAAGAGGAATCTATGACATCGACCTAGTTCAAGGTGGAAGAAGTATAGAGCAGGAGGATGTTGAGAACGTAAGTTCCAATGCAGCTGATAAGCCACGGAAGTATACCTGGAGATAGTATTGCAAGTTATCGAGAAAAAATGCCATCTTCGCCCGAAGGAGCCATATCGGAGCTACAGCACCCCATTTATCCTTTGCTGCGACGTCATGTTTGTGCTGAGGCAAGGCGAGCTGTTAAAGAAAGGACTATGCACGTATTTTGGCATGGAGGAGGGGAGCGTAGGATTTCAATAGATGACCGCAGCCAATAAGCTCACCTCCATCAAAGCTGCCCAGACTACCTGGAGCTCAACTTGGATTCGCTTAACAGTGAAGAGAAAGGAGAATAGGCGATTGTACTGCCGCAGGGAGTCCTAATGTCAAAGAATACAGAAGAGAACACGCACTTAGAGAAGGAATGGAGCATAATGGGGATTTTGGGGTACAGTACTAGTATAGATAGAAAGGCCCCGAGGTAGGTCATGTCTCAAAGGTAGTTGTACCCGAGGTGAGAGGTCATGAACTTGAACAGCGGCCCACCTGCGTGATCATGAGGTGCAGAGGCCAGGAGACCGAGTAATTTAGGCCGAGACAACGCCAGCTACTCAGCATAGAGTTTAGCTCTGGCGGATTCTTCGCCGAGAAGGACCATGAGTAGATGATTGGACCTGGCCCTTGCGCTGCAAGTGTTACATGATAGGAGGAGAAGGAACGATCCATAATCATTAAGCCAGGTCCGAAAAAGGGCTTGGCGTGTAAGGATAACTGATGGCGACTGAATCGCCACTTATCGCTACCACAATAATGTCACTTACGGGTCAGCGCCCTGGTGGTTAAGCCAATCCATCCTTCCAGATAATGTGACCGAATGTCTAGCTCTTTACCAAGGTCCACCGCAGCAGTACATTGGCACCTGAGCAGTAGGTACAGTATATGATTAGTGCTCCATCATTTTATAGCTTTGTGATAAGGGCATCCTACAAACATACATATAACCTACTTACCGCTGTTTCGCATCTTTGTCTAAATAAATATTCAACTTTTCTTCGTAGGAGTTGTAGGCAAGACTGAGACAGTGCCTAAGACCCCTCGCTGCGGAGACTGCCTCCACATGCTCCATAATGACGTCTGATGACGCTGACCGCTTTGTCTCGTCTGGCTTGGTGGTGGATAATCGTGACACGTCTAGCTTCACTCTCCGCACTGCAATTATCAGTGAAGAGTTATCCTTGGACTCTTCCTCGCTCTTTGGATCTCTCACTTCAACCACCAAGCATGAACCCAGCCCCTCGTAGCCAAGTAATCCTCCGCTTCCTCCTGCTCCTGTAGCATTGCGATGGGTATGGAAAACTACAGCGAAGCCGGGACTGCTGTGGTCAAGTGGGAACTCAAAGTCCAGAGAAAGGTTGAAATCCTACTGACAAGACTATTAGCTCAACCTGGGTCTGAGATTGGATTCTATAGAGACCGAGAACTACGCAGGCGATCAGAGTGGAAACGACCCAAAGAAGACGGTGCCAGTGAGGGAGTAATATCGTGTAGAGGAGTAGAAGTCCTCCCGTACATTTGCTATGGGCTTCTTATCAGCACACCATAGTCCTCCTCCTGGCCACTCTCCAATGACCTCCCCGTCTAAGTTCTGGGGAGCCGAAAGCTGCATGGCCTGTAAAAAAGTTTAAGCTCCAGCTCACTATAGTCATTCCGACGGAATTAAAAGTGCGGTAACAAAAAGACAGATCAGGTACCTTGGCACTCTCTTGGTAGCTAGCCAGACCCGTGAATTGCAGCCCCTGTCGTTCTTCAAAGTCCTTGTAGCAAAATGCTGGAACAGATACCTGCAAACGCCACCGTTAAACTTGTATTGGGTGAGATTGCTAAATGGATGTTCTCAGATCGGCAGAAGTACCCATAGAATTAGTTACCTTCATCCGAAATCTTTTCAGAAAGGAGTCGTCATTGACAAGACATTTCCGTGCGGCTGTCTGGAATGGCCCCTGTACGTGCAAGTATTTATTTGACACTGAAGGGGCTTAACTTTTCCATCCCATCCGGCATCTCAAACCATTCTGCTTTGACAGCATACATTCACTTACGTAGTTGAGGTCGCTTTCCGACTTTGCAGAAGGGGGATTCTGGAGCAATGAGAGGCTTTCTTCGATAAAGGTCTGGTAAAAGTCACCCTATAGTAACCAAAGGGCGACCTAAGCACGTTCAGTGCCTTATATCGTTACCATTACTCTTATTACCTTGGAAAGCAAATAGAACTCCCTTAAGTCTGTGAGATTGCCTATAAAGTCAGCCTCTCGCACAATGAGCGTTTGAAGCTTCCGCGCCACCGTTTCTTCCATGGGACGTGATCCAAGAAGAGATAAGGTGAGTCATTCTAGAACTGAAGACTCGAGATGCCCATGGAGTACGCAACGAAGGAAAGCGATTGCGTCAAATCCTCACAGTCCTCAGGACCAGGACCTCAATGGACCCAAGGGAAGTGGTGATAAGGGATAGAGCCCAGTCTACGGAAGAGGTACCTTTTAGGTTGTCTACGGCGCACTGGAAGGAAAGCAGGTGATACTTGTGGTCCATCAACGTCCGGAAAGTGCTACGAAATATATCTATTTCCTCTACGGTTAGATGAGCATTCGATTCTCTTGAAGACAGATGATCATCTTCATGTTGGGCTAGCACCTGCATGCATCTGGTGAGGGCTTACAGAATTGCCGCCTTCTCAACCGCAACTTTATGGGCAAAAATCTTAAAACACTAGGTGCTTCTCGCCATGGTAACACTTTAGGCGAATCCCTTGACCTCCATTCCTTTTCCTGTACCTGGATGGCCTTGCCAATAAATAAGATCTTCTCAGCAATTTCTGCTGGTATAATAGACGACGGAATCTTATCGAGAGCGACGTAGTATGCGCTATTCCACAAGTATTCTGCAAATCTGGCTTCTTCTTCATCTAAAACGTCTTAATCACCCAAATTACAAGGTCAAGAAGGGAAAAGGGATGAGGTCAGCAAGGGAAAGGGAATAATGAGTCCAGAGAGCACATTGCGCAAGCACACACAATGAGCACATTGCGCAAGCACACACAATGGAACACTAACCCTTAGCAAGCAGACCAAGCTTGGATCTTCTAAAAGCTTTTCTTGTGCTAGATTTGCCATCCGCCCGCTCTTTAATAAAAAATTCGTCGAACGGGTCGTTCAGTAGGCCGTCCAGCGTCCAAGAAATGACTTGGCTTATAAATACTCTGCGTGAGGGATTTATAAAGCACCCAAGAGTTGTTTGTGAGCAATGTCCAGGTAAGGCTTTCGTCGCCAGCATCCTAATAGTACTGTCTGCTTGTACCCAGCTGAGCGAGGGGAGGTAAGAAAAGGCAGAACAGATGGCAGAATTGAAAAGCTTCCTGGTACTGTGTAGATTTCTACATCTGCCTACCTTGTACAGAAGAAGTGCAACCGCTCGAAGCAATCTTGAACAGCCCTAATTCCACATCGGCTTCTAGCATAAACAAGATCTATGATGGCAGCTATGGAGCTGTGTTAGAGGCCTATCATATTTGCAAAAAGAGAAGTAGCCATCGATAGGAGGCCTCGGCCTACCTCCCTTGAGGCCCTTGCGTTGCACGGTATCCACCGTGGCAACCATAGATGAGAGAACTATTTCGTAGGGATTTCGCAGCCGAAGAAATCTTGCTAATTGAACTTTTTCACCATCCTTGTTCAGGTCCTGCGTGTAAGACGCTTAGTAACGAGAGAACTTGTCCAGAGAGAGAGTACTCTCACCTTTTCCAGCTGTATTAACTCCTGACGGTACTGGTCAAGAGCTTCTTGAATACCTGCCGCGACCGCCCTAAGGTAGACGCCGCCCTGTAAATTTGAGGCTGCGGTTCCTGGAGAAAAAGAAGCTTATCAGATAATAGATCTCAGTGAAGTACAGCACTTCTCATTGCCTTCAGTATTGGTCCATCCACTTGTTTGACGGCAAAATTCGAGGAGCTTTTTATAGAGAAAGCCCAGTTTCACGATACTGTTGATGATGACCTTTTCCGAATCCGAAATGAAGGGAATTCCTACGCGAGTATTGTCAGCCGGTGTGTCCCACCGTGGGGCACGGCACTTCACCTGCCTGGATGAACTCTAAAGCTCTGGCCATCTTCCACAATGATGTCTCCGGTAATGCCCACCAGGGCATACAGCAGGTCCTTCTTCATTATGCTCCAAAATTCGGCTTCAGAGCATGATTCTGCCGGTGCTGGGCGAGTTAAAGTCTTCCTGGCGCCAGTCTTCAAGGTTTGACCTTTGGCGGTTTACGGAGCCTAGCGTCTCATCATCTGTCGTCTGGAACCAAAGAGCAAGTGCTTCACTGCTTCACTCAAGGACGGAACTCCAGGACCCAAATCCGGAGATTGTACCGGTCAAGCTGCTTCATGAAGCGAACTATTGAAAACTGAAGAAAGTCGCGGGAAGCCCACCTAGATAATCAGAGGCATGCCAAAAGAGATAATCAGTCTACTACATCAAATTCCAAAGATAGAAGACGAAGAAGGACGAAAGAAAGAGGCGGGAAGACAGAAGATTTATTTGTTGTGATGTTGTGATTGAAGTAGACACAGCAGTAGACGAAGGATGAAGCACTATGCTACATGGAGAGGAGAGGATGTAGAGAGTAGAGCCTTGCTTGTTGGTGATACGGCCGCTCTTACAACTGCGAGCTTCATTGTCAAGCACAAGAGGAAGACGGGTGCAAGGGCACCTGAATGACAACACCTTGAATAGTGTTGTTGGAGAATGCGCAGGACAAGCGAAGCGAGCATTCCGCTCCGCATGGCAGAAAGCATAGGCGACAGCTAACTTCATGGCAGAGATGCTGTTGGGTAGGAAGGTTCCTCCTCAGAAGGTTCGAGGAGACCAAGTTGACTTTCAGGTCACTGGGCCCCGAATCCCAGGCGAGTCCCAAAGGGAATTTTCTCTCAAAACAGACAGTGACGACCACGCGCGGTCGGACTCAACCTTGATAGAGAGGGAACTTTTTTCCAGCCAGGAGTCTTTCGAGTCCATGAATGACCCCGAATCAAGAGGTAAGTCGTCTATTGAATCTGACCTTTCGTTGATGGTCTCTCACCAGAACTATCATTAAGAAGCACCTGGTCTCAACACGTCACCCTCTTTCCTTCCTCATGAGAGAAACGCTGCCGCCAAGTCAGACTATCCTCCTCAGGTGAGAGTACAGACCATAGATAAGTCTGGACAGACCCTGTGTAATGACCCTCAGTGCTGATTAGTCTCTTCACAGACCATAAAGGGAGATTTACTGCACAGGTAAGCGTCTGCCGATCACCACACACGTTCTCGCTGTTGGTCCCTTTTGCTTCGTCTCTCCATGAGTCCACGTTGACAAGCGATGTTCATGCCGTTTGAAGTAGGTGGACTCATCATATTCAGGATGAAAGAGGAGAAGCTGAGCGCAAGTGTAGAGACTTCTTGCGATTCTACCGAGAGCAAGTTAGCAGCCTTATGGCGGACCTTGATGCAGTGGGGGAGGGCAAACGTGAGTGTAAACCCCTACCGCCATCAGCTATCCTTAACGTCTCATCGTATCCCCTCCTTCCTCTTCTCTACGTCCCACAGACTATGGCAATCAAGGACAATCTGGTCAGGCTGCAAGGAATGAGTTTTATAACCTTTATAAGTCGTTCGTCGCAGATCGGGATAAAGCCAACGAAAGGCTCCAAAAGAAAGCGACTCCGGGGGCCCAGGAAGAGGAAAGTGAAATGCAGCACACACCGCAGGTTTCGCCGGTTGCGAAGACTTTCTGCGCTACCAGCACTTCCGGTGGAGAAAACCACCTCAAAGCGGAGGACACTGCTCGAGAGGCTTCGGGCGGCATCGCCTGGGTATACGGAGAGTCTTTACTAGGTTGGAAGGATAGTGCTCAGGTTGGTTGACATACTTCCTGGCCATGGTCCCTTGATCAGCCCTTCCAGTCACTTAGCTCCAGGACATAGGATAGCTTTAGCCTTGCGCTCGACTGGTCCTAACCTCTCGCACCCTAGAAACGGAAGAATGAGGTCTCGCTAGTTCGACCGAAGCTTTCAGTGACTCAAGCGAACGATAAGCCTACACAAAGAAGCGGAAAGGAAAAGCAAAATGAAGGCCAGGAAAAGAAGAAAAGAAGGAATGGCATGGAGACGAGTATGCCCAATCAATCATCTTCTTGGGGCAGGGCCATTCAGCCCCTCTTATCGTCTAGACTGAAGGTCTATCAAAAAAAGTCCTCCTCTAATGCGATGGCAAAATCTCAAGAGACCAGCGGTCTGAGAAGGTGCGCACTAGGGATTGGCTATGTAGGACACAAAACTCAAGAACCCAGAGAAGCGCGAAAAGAGCAAAAGAGCTACGAGTCGGCCTTAAGGCAATTAGAAGCAGAAAGAAGGAAGCTTCAAGCAGAAAGAGAGCAACAGGAGCTTCTTCGCCGGAGGGCCATAGCAAGGGAAACAGCCAAGCGGAAGAAAGAGAAAGCGAAAGAGGACGAGGAGCTGAGGAAAAGAGACAAGCTTTCCTATTCGCTGCTTATGAAGCAACTTCGGTAAGTGATGAAGTTTACTGTTGTTCAAGTACCGCCTCGGCCACCACTTGATGAGCATGGAACGCGAAAGAAAGGCAACGCCAAGAGAGGTTGTACCGATAGCTTGAGGGCGGGTCTAGAAAATTTATAACACCAGTATTTGTGGAGATCTTATCTTCTGAAGCTGGAAATGAGCCTTATGAGCCTTTCACCTTTCCGTTATCACTAGGTTTGCTGAACGACAGCCGAAACGTCAGTATGGAAAATACAGTCGGAACCCTGACAGGCCTCAGAGTGCGACCCTCGGTACGCTGTTACATGGAAGGCAAAGAAAGCCTGGCCAGAACTGTCTGACTACCTTTTATATGCTAAGTTCGTCCGCAGAGTGAAGAGGCTTTCAGAAAGAAAGACGATCACTCGCAAAAGAAGAAAGAAAGGCCACTCAGGGGGAAAAAGGCGAGCACCATGTCAGCTACCACTAGAGATGTCACGCACAAGCGGACCGCCAAAAAGGACGACACATCTATTGGGAGAAAGCAAGGCAAAAGGACGGTAGGACTTGGGATTACCCTTCCGGACAATGCTTCAATCGAAAGGGACGACTATATCGAGGCGCCTAATACTGAAGCTGGTGGACGAACCACATACGGATATCAATCTCCTTTTGCTAGGAGCAGGGACAGAACATCAAGAAGCAAGCGGCTCGAAGAAACGCGATTCAGCGCGGACCTTAGTCCTGTTAAGGGTGGTGGGGACCAAACCCTATTCTACCGGTATACGGTAGGCGACGAAACCAAAGCGTTTGAGGGAGAAGAGCTGGTGCCAGAAAGGTATTGGTACAAGGGGATCTCTATGGGCAAGTCTCCTTCCTATTCTCCAGCGTCAGCTGTACCTAAGCCTCTGCTACATTCTTGAAACTGCTGCATAGAGAGATGGACCGATTGGGACATGTTTGTGGTCGATCTCGGTCCTGTTGGATCCTCTTGGGGCGCTAAAACGAAAGCTTCTGGATTTTTGACATGTCCATTCAACGTGTAGGTCTTTGGACGACTCGGTCATAGAAGTAACGGACTTTGTTCCTCCATCGTTCTCCCTCTTCGGCACCAACTATGTAGACTCGATACTGCGTCAAAGAAAGGAGGTTGTTCTTGAACAGGTACGAAATTTGGTCGAGGGTGTTGTTTTCGGGTAATGGTTCTCTCTGAACCGGCGCTCATTCTCTCTCGCGATAATCCTTCTTTATCGCACAGGGAGGCCCACCTATGTCAATATTATAGTGCTAAGCCTCGCAAACTTCAATTGTTCTGCTACCTTATCTTCATAATGCCCATGCCTAGTTTTACGCCCGGAGTCCATAGACTGTTTTCTAACTTTTTGCCTGCTCACTTCTACTGCCCTGCACACGTACATAAACTTGACCATTCCATTACAAAGCTGGTTAGTTTCGCATTGCGCTCTCCGACATCTTGGGTCAACGAGGAAGTAAGTGATTCCAATTTTCTCCCCTGCTAATCGTATGCCTTGTGTCTCTGTTCACTGGATAGACTGACTAACTATCTGATCACACTAGGGCGAAGTAGGAAACGTCCTGATTCAAGACTTATTGAATGACAGCCTGGAATTGAAGGTGAGTACGGCCACCGGCAAAACCGATCTGTGCCGCCATTCAGCATCACGGGGTGCCCTGGTGTGTGTGTGTTCACGCTTATGTTCTTTGTGAAGTTATTCCCAATCATCTCTGGAGCGAGTTCTGTCAACCGGGAAGTTCGGCATTACTTTAAAAATATTGGTCCATGAATCTCCCCAATTCTTAGCTTTTGCTGGTTAGGCCGTCGAGGCTTTGATTCTTTTGCAGACGTCCTCATCTCTTGCGCGTTACAAGTGCTCTCGCGTTCTGAAGGTGAGTGAGAGCGTGAGCTAGGTCCACGATCAACCTACTGCACTTGGCATATCACTCAGTAAACAAATCTCCACACCTATTTTCCGTTCCTGCCCATGTGGACAAACACACCATTTCAGATTTATAACCGAGAGAAGATGAAGACTCTTGTGGAAAAGGCAAAGGAAGGCAGGAAGCTCAAGCTTCTATTCTATGGTGCGGCCCCGGGGTCGCTTTCGGAGGCTGTAAACTCCGGGACTCTGGAGGAGAGGGCTGAAGTGGCGGAGTTCAGCACCAATATTTGTATAGCAGATAAACATTTTCGACGCTCACGAACGGTAAGATACGAGTCCACACGGTTACCCTGGCAGTCAGTGAGGTTCTTTTCTATCTCGCTGTGCTTTTGCTTAAGCTCCCATTTTCTCTAAAGATCTGTAGGGCTGTTTTTCTTTTCAATGCTTCTTTTCCACGCGTCTTACAGCTTACCAGTGGTTGCCGTAATCTGCTTTTCAGCTATAATGGACTGCCGACTCCCATTGATTCACGCTTGCCCCTCATCAACTCCAATCTAATCTTCTCCGTGTGTGTTTGCAAGGACAAAGCCATCGAGAGTGAAATCCCCATCTTTTATACCTGGAGGGTGCTGCTTACTTTAGTTGACCTCGGGCAGGTCTACTATGCGCCTTGGACAAAAGAAGATTTCGAAAGAAGCTATGAGGCTGATCGGGTACGAGAGGAATGGAAGATGATGGGCTATGAAGCTGTAATATTCTGTGGGTCTAGTGAGACAGAGCTAAACCCTACTGAAGAATGTGACGATTTCCAGAAAGAAGAAGCCCTTGATAATCTTAGGGACCAAGTTATCATTCCCCTATCCGATAGTTTGGTTAAGGAGTGTTCTCCTTGCTACCTGGTCGAGTATACTGCGCGGATGTATGAACAATAGATTAATTTACAGAGTATAAGTGACCCAGGTGGTATTTCACTGGGCAGCAAAGGCAAAGAGCCACCGACATTGTTCTAATCAGCGTACAGTACTATTTTTGCCTCAGCTTTTTGTTGATTTTATCATGTCTTTTCGCCGCCAGTAGCTTCTCAGTTCTCCGTACCGCTTCTCGCTCTAACCTTCTCATTGCATCTGGATTGGATGCTTGGGATAGAGCCTGCGAAGTCCTTGAGCTGCTAGTCGATGATACAAGTAAACCATCGCTGGCGCCATAATCTATAGCATCTGAATTCATTCGGTCTAGTTCTTGGTACTTTGATCGCCTCCACTGAGTAGGGTTGGGAGTACGGAAACCTCCAAAGCTAATCCTTTTACACGGGTTGAAGAAAAGACGTCCTTGAATCAGTTGCCGTGCTGCTTTGGTAAACAAATCGGCTCCTTCTTTTCCCAAACGCGTTGCCCAGGGAACCCCGTCCAGTCCATTTTGATTTTGAACTCACATCATCCCTTGGGCCGAACCCCCGACCTCTCCTATAACAATAGGGTTGCTCAATTCCACACTTTGCTACAGTACGTACCTGGTGCCGCTGGCATTGACCTGGATGCTCTTAGGCTTGGGCTCCTTGGATCTGATTCCATTGCTTTCTGCGGATTTCGCTCTGGCAGCATCAAGGGCAAACCTCATACTGGTCGTGCCTCCTGACCTTCCATCGTGTTTTTGTGGCGGGCAAGCGAAGTAAGCTGACATAGGCCGAACCAATGTCCCTGTATTAAAGGCAGAGATCGGATGTCGCGAACTTGCTGCCTCCTCCTGCCAGTTCTGCAATGTCAAGGCGTTTCTTATTCCTTTGTAGACATTGAACTTCTCGCCTGATTAGAAGAGCAAGAAAGGCGACTTAGATCAACCTCCTGTTTACTTTTGAGGGAGGGGACACTGAATGGGTAGCGAGAGGTCTTGCAAGGTTTCATAGGTACTACTCATTTGCGTGTGACGGTCTTGTTGCCACGTTACAAAGTAAGATAACGATTGACAAGGATACCCCTTGGTTCAGAGCCATTGGCCACTTTGGGGCCTTGGCCAAATCGGGGACGTAGCCAATCAAAGTTCCAAATTAACTGAGTAATGGCAGAGCCATACTCAAAGTCAAGACAGGAAAGTTCGGGGAAAGGAGAACGGGGAAGAAGCTCAGTGCCAAATGCGAGAGGTAACATTCTGACACTACCTTCAACGGTGCTGCCATGCTTGGTAGTCCCTTGGCCTACTCCTACCAGATGGCACCGAATGGTTGGCAACCGCGCCATGGCAGTTGAGAAGTCGCATGACAATTGGAGAAGAATTCTGTCAAAGACGCGTAGTGTCATCGGACGTGGAGCATCTTTGTGCGCGAGAATCAAAAGCTGCAAAAGGCAGGCGATGTTAAAAGAGCAATGAGGTTGACTGCTTAAATTACTAAGCCGGTTTGGCAGCTGTCACTAACGTTGGCTCACTGCTTACCCTTTCATCTTCCTTCAGCGTTAAGGTGGCTCCGGGAAGCCTTTTTATGCGTGGATGAGCTTCGAAGCCCGACGTGGCAGACGGAAAATCCTGTGGAGTGTTCAGCGCAATTCTAACCGTCAGAATGTCACGAGCTCCAAACAAACCGGACCAAAGCCAAAAGCAACCTGGACGGTCATAGCTGGGTTATATACCTGTGTATCAAGTCCAAGTAAGGCAGGGTCTATCTGTATATCCCCATATTTGTCGCGGACATAGACAGGGCCTCTAAAATCAAACTTGGGTACATAAGCAATCACACCATTGCTCTTCACACTGGTAATGATTGCTGGCTCCACCTTTTAGCACAAAGAGCGGAGTTAGCCACAGATTATGGCGTCCCTGTAACAGGCAGCAGGTCGCTAATACGCCTCTAGATGACAGCAGGGTAACAAACTAGTCTATGCTTGCATGTGAGGCTGAAAGGAATGTGAAAGAATGTAGGTTGAGTGGCGAAACCTTCGTAATGTACACTACCTGAGGGTTATTTCTCAGGAATAGAGTGAGAAAGAGTTCCTCACAAGCTTTTGATACTAGCTTCGCACTACGATGCCTCTCATTCATATGTTCACAGAGGTCACTTAGCTCTCGAGATGCGAATTGTGCATCTACTTTATACTCCTTCTGTCTTTCTTCGGTGTGGCCCTCAACAACTGTGGAATGTAAGCCTTCGAAGCCGAGGGTGTTTTCTTTTCCCAGACTGGGTTTCTGAGGAGGGGATGCGCTAGTGACAGGACTAGATGCCAACAGCTCATCAAGCAAGGCGTCATCATCGTCGAAGTCACGTCTCTCTTGCGTTTGCACAAATACCTAGATGGTCATATTCAGGAGCACGAATGAGATAAATGAGGGACAGGATGACAGAAACAGATTAGTGGGCTGAACCAGGTGCAACTCCAAATCAAAGTCGGAAGCTAAGTCATCACACTTAAGCAATGCATATGTGGACTTTAAGGCATCTCGGAAATCACACGTGGACAATAGTAGAACAACGACCTAACGGAGGACGACCGTGCCTTAGAAATATTGTCAGCAGCAAAGTTGGGATCACTTTTAGCAACTCCAAGCCCAAGTGTAAGAATTGATGGCGTAAGCGACAAGGGCAGTCTCAGGCGAGATGGATGCGTCGGTTGGACAGACTCTGCTGTAGTTCTTGACCTCTCTAATTCTGGACTAAGAAGCATGCGGTGGACTATGATGTCGGGATACCTGGTCAGCATAATGCGGGCAGACGACAGTCAGATGGACGCTGTCTGGAGAAACTGCGAAGGACCTTGCAAAACTTCACAGATAGCAGCCGCAAAATGTACCCAAGTCACCCAGATGAGGCAATTTTAGCGCTGGAAGAACGGACGACTTCAAGCAATACTAGCTGATCACTCAATGACCCTCGATCGGACAACTCACCGCCGAATGGGAGAGGTAAAATGCGTGTAGAAGTCTAGTCCCAGTCCATAGTGCCCACGAAAAGAGAAGTCCATCTCATTTTCCTTATCTTCTCCTGATCCTTTGAAGCAATAGTATTCTGCTTCTTGCATTGCTCGCGTCGTCAATGACTGTGCAGTTAAGGCAATACTAAGTGGCAACCCCAAGATGTGGTAGAAAAGAGACGGACATTAAGTCAAAAAACCACATAAACCGGATAAACATATGAAGGGTAAACATCCCAAGGAGCTCCAGAGTACCTTAACAAGAGAGGTTGTCTCCTTGTCACAAGTTCTCCTGACTTCATCAAGCAGAGCCTGAAGATCTTTGTTGCTGCTTGAACGCAGTGCCAGACCGCGCGATTTTGCAACCTCCTCAAGTGACTTTAAGCGGTCGGGGGATGGGGCTAAGTGCCGTCTAAGAACGCTTCCTGAAGGAAATTTATCGGCGCTGCCCGGTTGAAAGCCCACGTTATACGAAGGAATACTTAATCGAAAGGAAAAAGTAAAGACACCCGTGTAATGAAGCCGTCGCTAGATCTTTTGTCGTAAACCCTTCACTCCCTGTAACTTCGTATGCTCCGCAAGTGTCAAGGGGTACTTACATTTTTTTAGCCACACTACTGTTTGCCATGATCATAAGCTCTGCGATGACGTCATGCACCTCTAAGTGCCCCTTGGAAGATAGATATACTGGCTCTCCATTGGCAGTCAGCTCGAACTTTAGCTCATCTCCCTGAGAGAGCTGTTGTCGAGAGAATAATCAAGGTGAAGTCGTGAGGGCGTAGAGGTTTGAGCTTCCAACGGCACAGAGTCAAGCAGATGATATGCCAGAACACGGCTGCGAGAAGGATATACCACGGAGGAAACACGGCTGTGCAACCCTATTGAAATATAGACTGGTGTTTAGGCTTACCTCCACTGCTCCGTTTCTAAGTCGTCTGTCCCTTACCGCATGTGCAATTGCGGTGAGGAGCCTCAAGTCTTTTCTCAAGGGCTCATGGAGCCCCTCGTTCACTCTTCCTCCGGCCTCGCCATCTGGCACTTCCCTGGAGCCTGGAAGGTCAGCAGGCCGTCCTTGCAGCAGTCTATCCAGCAATAGCTTAGAGGAACGTACTTGCAACGTTCAGGTAGACGGCGCCCCAACCCAAGTAGATAGGCATAACAATATGCAATTTTCAATGGATAGGCCCAATCTCTCTATGCTGCGTAAGCTCGTCAACATTCTCCCTTCCAGTGGCACCATGTGGTCATTTCCTCGGTTGAAAGCTGAGTCCTGAATTCTCCTTCGCACACGTTCTACCCCGTTCCCTTTATCTAAAAAACGACACAACTAATGGCGGCGGAAGAAAATTTCCTACCTATTGGCTTGATCATAGGTCATAGCCGCCACGGAGTGGATAACAGTGCGACCAAACCAGGTTTTACCTGGGCGAGGTCTAAAGGTGATAGGATCCAATTCCCAGAACACTGAAACAGCAAGACGCTCTCTTCCTCCGAGCAGAGAGCATATATCAGAGCTTAAGAGTGAGGGGAGCATGTCAAACCTGTATCAATTGACCTAATCAGCTAATAATGCAGATGAGAGGAAGTGCCAAACTTGATGTCAACTTTACCGCTTATGGACCAAATACACAGTGGTGGCGCGCAGTCTGGGAGAATGTGACAGGTAGCAGTCATGCAGTGGTCAATAGCGAAGATGCAGCTTAGTAGACTGGTACTCTTGTGTTTATCTAGAGTTTATCTGATGATGATAATGGATACAGGAGGAACAATTTGCTAATAGACAATGCAATAGCCTTCAACCGGGATTTCAAGAACACGAAGCGTGGAGAGACATCATTTGGCCCCACCTTGCCTCCATGTCTAGGGGTGATTTATGTTGCACAAAGTGCGTGACGTCTGCAATATGCACTCCCAACTCTATCGCTCCGTCCGCCAGAGCTCGCACTGACATTGCATCGTCAATATCCTGACATCCAGGGGGGTCTACGCTAAAGACGCGGTGCGTGCTGGAAAGGCGATAAAAATACATGGATGAGAGGTATAAGCCAACTTAGAGCTTAGAGTCAGCAGACAGATACGGGATATTATATAAAATCGAACCCAACAGAGGTAACGTTTGCAGAGAATATGGGGAATGGTTACGTCCATAGTGGGCAACCGGGATGCAATTGGGAGCCCTGACTCTTTACCTTCTTATATCTCTTCTACCGTCCAAATCCGTTGAAGATGGTGTCCAGTTACTCAGTCTTCTCCTCTTATTACTATGCTCTCCCTCACCGGTCCCCTGCGCGGTGTTATCTGACTCCTTAGTGAAGTCGGGGTCCACCTTCACAGGAGGCAAGCAGGCGAGGGCTCCTTCACCAAAAGGGGCAGCAACAACAGAATATTCCTCCAAAAGGGCTTCCACTTCAGTCTCAAGCACTCCAGGTGAGCCTGATTGGAATACGCAAAAGGTAACGTTAGAGCAGGACAAGGACTAGAATGGAGGAGGTTCGGCAAGTGGTTTATCGTTGATAAATAGTAACACCGATGAGGCATGTGACCGAAGCCAATAGACGAAAGGTTCGCGGAGATATATAACACGTCGGCCGCAAACTTCCAAGAACAGGTCAAACGAAAATGCCTGCAAGGAGTTGAAAGCAGCAACTGCAGGTACCTATCGTCCGAATATAATGCCCATGGGGATAAAGACTGTCCAAGGGCCACGTATCCAGTGCAACTGTTATTCTCTTGCCAGCCAAAAGGTTGCCTTTGCGCGTCCGAATCCTAATTTTTGGTATACGAATGTCCATAGGAACTGTTGACGATTAGAGATGAGCGACGTTTTTTTCAACCCAACTCTGTATTGCTTTCTTGTCGAGAAGCACGTGGACATAGGCGATAAGGTAATGGACCACAGCCAGGTGAGACGTGATATTCACGGACGTGGCCTCAATAAACAAAAATTAAGGACGTGGCAAGAATATTCAAGATTGAAACCTGACAAGGATAGGGGCCTGTCTAATGATGCATAACGTGGCACTTTCGCCCGTTCAAATCAAGTGGCCTACCTGCTAATAGGTACTCGTCCCCCGTCGTGCCCGTCCCCAGGTCTTTGGAAGGAAGAGTAGCTACTACGTGGTGCAGCGAGCGGGAAAAGATACCAACCACGACTCCGGTAGGAACTCTGACGGAAGCAGATTGCGTCGATGCAGCCTCATCCTCATCAACTGCAAGAAAGGTTTCATTCGTCATGTAAGTTCGACGGAATGACGTCAAGAGAGAGCGAGTTTAAAAGGTCCACCTACACCTGCAAAAAGTAGTTGTGGAACTAAAGGATGTTCACATGAAGGCATTGGCTCCAAACGCGTCCAGAGATCTTAAGCACTTGGTAGGGCAACGCAAAACTATTTAGAAAACAAACCAAAACGAAAAAGCATGGCAAAACAATAGCTCAAGGGCGCCCAACCTGCTTCATGAATTAGCTTGACTGCACTCGGAGGAGAAAGCCAGTCCTCCTTCGGAAGAAGCCTAATACCCACGATGTCTCCATGAATGGCCCGATTGATGCATTTACGACCGTAGAGATATACTTCTTCCAAACTGGTACCTGGGTTCTTACCCTAAGTAAACAGAGATGTAACGCTTCAATTATTTCTGTGCCGAGTTCAGGGAAACCTTACGTTCACAAAGCTAAGCCATGGGTCTCGGCGATCATTTACCCTATTCTTGTAAATACACAAGATTACTCATACCTGTAGCAACCCTGTACCTTCCCAGGCATTGTGGCTGCTAATCTTCAACTTGGCCCTAAAGATTCTCCCCTCTTCATGTTCTCTCTTTAAGACAGCAGGGTTCAGGTGCGCTGTGTAGACTGCAGACGGATCCTCCTGCCCATCATTTACTCTTGTTTCAAAGGCTGGAAAAGAAATACATCGGGACGAAGGGATAAGTCAGATTCAGCAGCTGGGCTGAATGTCCATTACATCGTCAGGCACGGCTTTAAGATAGTCCCACAGCGCTGACAGAACCTGGCGTACAGAGGGTTACAAAAAAAGAGCAACAAGAAGGTGTACAGGCAAGAACAGATGATGACTGAAGTACCATGCTTCAAATCCTCACAAAGGGACGCGAGCCCTGTGCTACCCCATCGATCCACAAATTGCATGAACGATAGGCATTCCACCCCTTTGCCTCCCTCTTCTTCCAAACGTGTTCGTATGGCTTTGGCGTCACTGACCACGATAACTGGAATTTGGATGCCTTGGCACTGCCGATGGAGCGTTAGCTTCCTTCAGTCGCTTACATCACGTTCGGTAAGAAAGCACACCAAGAATCTGGAGTAATCAAGTAAACCAAAGTTGCCTGGGAACTAGAGCAGATACGGCGTTGTAGGCGCTGGGGTCATACCTGCAGGTGCTGCCAAAACCACAAGCAGGTTTTGACAAGAACAGCTGTATTTTTGGTAGCTCCCACTTTAAAAGGCTTCAAAGTAAGTTCCTCTTCCTTTGACACCTCGCTAGGTGGTAGTGTAACACTTGAAGTCTAAAGGAATAATACTTAGTGTGGCACGTAGACATTAGAGACAGGCGAGAGCTCATTGGCGAGGGTAAAAACGTGAAAAACACGAAGGAGCAGCGGCAAATAATAGGGCATCAGTGGCAAAGAGTTGTTTTGGTGCTCTCTTGTTAGCAAAGCCAGCATAGGGGTTTTCCATCCGTTGGCGTTACCTCTTGGGAGTACTGATTGGGAAAAACGATGACATTACGTAACCGCGAACCCTTCGTAGGGTCAAATAGGTTATGCAGCCTCGAGGCCTCCTTTTGCGTAGCAAGATGAAGAGCATTATCCAAAACCGATTGCAACAGGATTACATCCTGGCACCGCAGCTCCGGCATCTCAAGGATATCCAAGTAACACAGAAGAGAGACGTCATCGAGAACAACATAGGCGTCAGCATCAGCTGCAAGAAGATTCTGTGATCCACTGGGAGGCGACTGGCAGAGACCGCAAGCACGACTGTAGCAGGGAATATCGTTTCGAAGATAGCACTCCTTGACCTGAGCCACATTCATGAGTTTTAGGTGCCCAGTAACTGACGCAAACTCGCAGAGTTAATACTTGGTCCTACCTTCAAGCCTCCCGGTTTTCCTCTCCGACTCTTTTTCGTGAAAGACCGAAGGACAATTGGGTTGCCTGGTACAATTAAATCCTGCGCCTGCCCCTGGTCAGTTGGAGACCAGTCAGACCTTCCGTCAGCGGGCTGGATCAGTGCTAATGCCATTCTTCAGTCTCAAAGGTACGCAGACCATCTAGGCAGCACCAATGTCAGGATGTTGCATAGTCACATCACCTATGCGAGCATTCTGGAGCCCACTGCGCACAAGCATTAGCTCATCATTTTGTGGGTCATGGTGCCATCGTAGCTGCTAGGAACTACACACTGAGCTGTGCGCCTCTTCTGATATCGCTGAGACTCCGTTGTCAGCTTCGCCATCATAAGAACCCAAGACAACCGCACACCTCTTGGAAGCTTGTACAGTACTGTAGAGGACAGTGTCTGATGACCCCTTTTCAATACGCGATAATGTACTGCGATATGAGTGCGTACGTGCATGTACATTCAGAAACACACTGTTTACGGGGGGCGTCATCGTACAGAGAGTTGGATTTATACTGTACACAGTGCAAATGAAGATCTCAAAGAGCACAATAGAACTTGAAGGCCTTACAACAGTGGGGAAGATTCTTCCAGAAAGCTCATAAGTAATAATCCTGCAGTAAAGGCTCAACAACCTTTTTAGTAGGTCCTAGGAGGACCGTCCCCGGAAACACAACAGCTCCTACTCCTCCTGGCAACAGAACTGTGCGAATCGGTTCATCGTCGCTTTTTGGATTTGCAGGGTGTCCCTTCCCGGCCTGACAGCAGCACCCAAGCCTTTGCGATTCGTTTGACTCCTCATTGGGAAACGAGTCTAGGGAACGTCAAGGAGAAGAACATAACAATGGTACACACTATTTTCCCCTTGTCAATCGGTAACCACCAGACTCATCCTTGATCCATCGTCCGCCCCCTGTATCAACGTATCGGCTCACCACTGACTATGTATAAGGCCGATGGCGATTGGGAGACTGGTATGCCTTTTTAGATTACTACAGGTCTTGAGTGCGCGAGTAGGATGACATGTTGTTCTTTCAGGTGATGACTACGTCAACTATGAGACACAAGATACGAAGAGGAGGACTTCTTACAAGCAGCTGGGATTGCTGGACAATACCGTAGACGACCGCCAAGCGCTGGCCCAAGTACGGGTTAGAGAAGCTTCGTAGACATAAGACTGACACTTTCTTTATTGCGTTGTGTAACTCATTCAAGGTCTCTTTGTCCCAGGAGCCTTTAAGCCGCGAACATCCTCAGACATCAGCCACGGAGTCTTCCAGCGCTTGGAACCGGTCCTGGGACAAACCGACGCAACAGCCAGCGCAACAGCCAGCGCAACAGCCCGTATCATCACCGGCGCCTCTCGCTGCATCCACTCTCTCGATTAGCCCGGAAGGTAAGAACTGAGCCTGTTGGTCTGGTAAAGGCAAAACTCCGACGTCGACCGGACATAACCGCCCAGTTATACGAGACCCATGCCAATAACCACCTATTTGCAGCCCAATCTATTCCGGGAACATATGGCACGCAGCTGAAATCGCTTGGAGGAGGGAGCTTTGGAGAGCGCTTGCGTCGGCAACAGCAACAGGCCGAAGCTGAAGTACCACCCGATTCATCCGCTAGCCATGGGCAAAGAGAGGTCTGAAAGGCGTCCTCATTACAGTTCTAGCTCTTGCAATAGACTCAAGCTAAAGGTTTCAATATTCAACAGGAGGACAATGAAACGGACTCTATCAAACCCTCAGAGAACACCAACGCCAGTCTAATTAAACCGTCCTGGGCAAGAAGTCAAACTGAGAAGGATCAGAGACCTACTAATACTTCTGATAGACCATCTTGGGCAAAGAGTCAAGCAGGATCGTCAAGCAAGCCTTCATGGGTGAAAGAGCAACCGTCTACTACCTCCTCTAGCTCCAACAAGCCATCCTGGGTTAAGGATCGCCGAGACAGTTCCACGGCATCCAGTAAACCTTCCTGGGTGAAGGACGGTCCAGAAACAAATTCAGGTTCCCGGCCTTCATGGGCCAGGGATGAGCGGGCTATAAATTCAGTCACCAAGCCATCATGGATAAAGGATACGTCAGACATGGCTCCAGGTCCCAACATAGCCCGTAGCAAGGAGTTATACGCTTCCGAGCAGCCAAGCCCAGCAAAATCAGTAAACATTACCCACTCGTCCGATTCAGGGCCGGACCCGGTGTCCTTATCCGGGCCCACGTGGGGAAGACCACGGGGGTCCTCCAGAGGCTCAGATCCGCCACCGGCGGGCCAACGGCCTAACTGGACTAGGTCTAATGTCTCCTCAGAGGATAGCTCGCCCTCAGGGACTTCAAAGTTAAATCCGCCTTCTGTGCCTTCAGTTTCTCCTACCAAAGAGGCAAGTAGTGTTACTGCCCAGACCAAAAGACCAAGCGGAGGTGGGGGAGGAAGTTTTGGAGAGCAACTCTTTGCCCGTCAGCTTGCAGCCAACGCCGCGCCAGTAACTCATCCGCCCACCACTTTCACTGAAGAAACAGTCAGCGCAGGGCCAGAGAAGCCCCTTGTAAAGCCAGGCTCTGTAGACCATCCAAAGGATGAACCTCGTCGGTCTTCCTGGAAAGCAAAAGAAAGCCTTACACTTCTTCAGGAAGCTGTTAAGGACAAGTTTTACGAGGATTCACCGCTCTTCAGAGAGTTACCAGACAAGATCCAAACAGCGGTTTTGACTATCCTTCAAGGATCTGGTAGGGAGTGATGGACTTCTCTATAATTATGATAGGAGACAGGTAGCCTCGTGTTTGGAATGCAATCGTGCCGCAGCAATCTCTCCTGAGCGTTCAGCTCTGGGTTCATGGTGATCCAACCCATCACTAGATGTATCCTTGGTCCTATTTTTGTTACAAGTTATCTTTCTAATGCTTTACAGGGCCCCAAACGCATCCTTTTATGGATACGATCTTCCTTACTAGTCTTCACTAGCAAGGCCTTCTGGGTACTTCTTACTCCTTGCCTGATCAGCCTGTACAGCTGCTCCATCATTGCATGAGTCCTGGAAAGTAAGGAAAAGGTGGATATATATAATAGACATCACTCCAATGGCCAATGATACCAGCGCTTGGGACACTTTTTCATGGGCGTCACCTCTTCTCTTGGAGGTAGGAACTAGTTCTGGAGGCGCGACAAGATGCCATCAACCTGGCTGATAGCACATCGTTTCGTTCGTTGGCAGATCATGAGCAGTGGCAAAGGTGCAGGTTGTGCTTATCATTTCCAGAGCTCCCCCGGGAGCTATGAACACAACTGTTTTCGCCAAACCGAACAAGCGGCTTTACGGTTTGGGCTCTTGTACGAGGGGCGATCATCGAGGAACAGATGCATTGGCCAAAGAGTTCCAGAGTCCAGGCCACTTCTGAAACTTCCTCATTGTACCTTCGCTACTCCGAGGTGAATCTATGGAGCTATGCTACTTTCGTCGTGCTGGTAACAATCCGCTATCAATCTCCCCTAGCTGAAGAGCAGATTAATCAGTCGGAGCTAAGGATTGCTGCGGCGGTGCCAGGCTTTACACCCGTTAAGAGGCTACATATGGTCCATAAACCGGCCCCAATTGCTGAGCATGGAGGTTGCGCTTTCCGAGAATCCACCGGAAGCTGTTGCTGACCAGGCGGATAACTCTCGAGAACTTCATGAGTTATCCGTGAGTGTACTTACGTTTTCCCCATCCGTTTGGTGCTAGCAAACGTGGAAGTGGTGTTAACAATTCTGTCATTGCTTGCAGAGAGAGAGATCGTCCTCCTCCATCGTCTTTCCTCCAAGACTAACACGAACTGGTAGTTTGGTGCTCAAGAACTTCAAAAAATGGCAGGAGACCCCCAACTTCAATGGTATAGTATATAGGTTTCTCCCTATGAAGCTACCTTTTGATGGCTTAGCAGATCCGCCGCACGACATCCAGGTACGATTCGACAATAGAACATACCTTACTTTGCTGCATTCGGCTGGTCAATTGTGTATGAGCTCACCTATTCCTCCTGGTCTACCTATCGGTGATGATGTTGACCTTTTTGAGACAGTAATGGTGCGTTCGTTCAAATAAGTACATTGTTGAGGGTCAGAGGGGCTGCCTTAGCTCTTTTGTATGTACGATCACTCGTGACGCCTCTCCATTCTTTACGTTGTAGACAATTGCTGCCGCCTGGCCGACCGTGAGACTCATCATTGACTGTAAGCAACAGTGAGACATAGAGATCGGATCCATGTTCTAATGGCTGTTTCCGTGTCCGCTACGCATTGTCATGTCACATCCTCCTCCTCATAAAACTACATAGTGCAGAACCAGGACGATAAGTACGAAGTCGATGGACTTAACATTAGACATATCCGGGTCCGAATGGAGTCCAAAGCTTTCCCGGTGAGCTCAACGTGTGCTGTGCTCTTTCCCTTCTTGACATCAATGATGCACCTCTAAACTACTACTCTAATGTTATACTGCATATGCAGACCTTGGATGAAGTGAGAGCTTTCCAGCAGGTGGCCGACGCATTTTTCAGGGAGGATGAGACTGGTCTTGCAGGAGTGCACTGTCACTATGGGTAAGACGCCACAGGTCTCTACAGGAGTCTGCTCTCCTCATTTTCAGACACATCATGATGACATGATGTAGTATACAAAATCTCCCTGATTTGCTTACCCGCTGAACGATGCCTTCTTTGTTAGGTATAACCGCACGGGCTTCCAGATCTGCTCCTATCTGATCGAGAGGCTAAATTATAGTGTACAGGAAGCTATTGATAAATTTGCCGAGACAAGACCTCCTGGCATTCGACACCAGCATTATAAGTAAGAGATAGCCCACGAGCTTCACTGGCATTGTCCTGTCCTCTCCACCAGACGACTAATATACTTCGCACTGCTCTCCTTACTGCGATATTTTTACTTTTACATAGGGACGAGCTTCATCGCCGCTACGGGGCTGAGCAACGAGTCTTGTCCGACGTTCGAACCTAGTGCATCCTGCTTGCCAGGGTGAGCGACGGGTCTTGTCCGACGTTCGAACCTAGTGCATCCTGCTTGCCAGGGTACTCTGTGTGCGTCTGTGCAATACAATGCGCACCATATATACTTGTGAGAGTCGACACAGCGATCCGTGTACAGACAGATATTTATTGATTGTATATTTAGGTACAAAGGTGTTTGCTAAAGGTAAACTCTAATCAAGAGCTTTGTTGACTTGCTGTGGCTCCGCTTCTTGGTCTGCGCTTACAACCAGAAGTATGTTGGAAAATAGGATTAGGGCAACTTCATGATGAGTTGCGCAATGTCATTCTATGTCGTTCTTCTAGGAAGCAAGTGGAAAGCAATAAGGCCCTCTAATAATTGGAGAGCAATGCCAATTGTACGGTTGAAGCAAGTCTTGCCTCACAGTATTACTACTGCATGAACGTAGCACTTAAGAGTACAAACCCTTGTGATTGAATACCCTACTACTATGACCTGACCTGCCGAGATTGAACGGAAGTGAAGATTATTGGCACCTCATGAACATTGCTCACTCATTCCCACTTCACACACAAAAGGAGTACTTGGAAAGTAATAAAGGCGCGAACTCTTTTGGCTGGAAGCATCCTACGAAGCCGGCCAATACATGCAGAACCTCAGACCATTAGAACCAGACCTGAAGTAGAAAGCTTTTCCATTCTGCGCACTACGTGACCATCTGTTGATGCCATAGTACAAGGAACCCGATCTTACCCAGACAAGGTCCTCTCCAAAGGCACCCGTGGGTTATTGAACTTCGCTTTCTACGGGCTAGCTATAATAGATAGGTGCTTTTAGTGCAACATAAGGCGGACTAGAGGATGTCAGTCACCGGAAAGCGAGGGATCGGGATCCCTACTATCTTGCTCCATGATGCAGAAGGAACATTGGTGACGATAGAGCTCAAGTCAGGTGAGTATGAGGCCATTTCACCGCATTATGCATTATGGCCTCGTCTTCTATTGTTGGAGGCACTGTTACTGAACATGGACCGTTAGGGGATGTATACAGAGGTACCCTAGACGAGAGCGAGGACAACATGAACTGTACTCTACGCGACGCCATAAGGACAGATTCATTCGGAAGACAATCGCAAGTAGAACAGATTTATATCAGGGGAGGCCAGATCCTGATGATTGTGCTTCCTGACATATATCCTTCTCATCCTCAAACCGACTTTGTCTTGTGTAGCACTTCGACTCTGACACGATTGGCAAGATGCCTCGCGCTTACTTTCCCTCTCTAAATATGCCATCGAGCCCTATCCTTAACTCTTTCTTTACGCTGAAGAAGGCCCCTATGTTTCGGAGGGTTCTCTTGTGGAAGAAGCAGAAGGGTGCTCTCACGGTCGGAGCTGGAGATCTCGCTCCACGTGGGCAGGCTGCTGCTATTGTCAGAAAAGGTGATATGAGCTATCTTTTGGTCTTGCTTTTGCTTAGACAACCACGTCTTTGGCTTCTCCGTTCCAATTCATGGCTCTGTCTTTGCCTGTCACTAAGTAATTGCCTGAAAACAGCACAATCGCGAAGAATGGGCCGATAGGAGCACCCAAGCCTCATGTTCTCGTCAAAGGAGGAGCCATGGACGGGTTTCACTTGGCTTTTCCGACTGCTATCACCCGGACAATTCTACCTTTGCCCTGGCCCCCACTGTTCCTCTGTGCATAGTTCCCTAGCATATGCTACCCTGACCAAGGCGAGCCATAATGAAAGAGCTGTTACGACGTGTTACAAGTTTGAGGCCAATAAAGCCCTGTGCTCCACATTGGTGGCCACAACCAAGCTAAGCTCCTCGCCAGGCCG
The DNA here is from genome assembly GCA_900088475.1 of Hyphochytrium catenoides. Lineage (NCBI taxonomy): Eukaryota > Hyphochytriomycetes > Hyphochytriales > Hyphochytriaceae > Hyphochytrium > Hyphochytrium catenoides. The sequence goes on along the minus strand of FLMG01003337.1, from coordinate 10,990 downwards.
GCGTATTACGTATGTTCCGACTTCTTCTCCTGCCAGTACTCGGTCTAAAATGCCATACGACTCGTTGGCATTCACCACCACCGCGGCCTGTAGTGGAGGTAAACCAAACTCATTAATTCCTTGTTGCAAGAATTCATCAGAGAGACTTAGAGGTGTGCGTCAGAAAGCAAGGGACAATTGCGTGTTTAGGCATAATGGAAGCGGACGTGACGGAGTCAGGTTGGTCTCTACAGGTTACCTTTACCGTGCCGCTTTGGACTGCTTGTACCACTGCCTGAAACTTGTCCAGCTGCCCTTCCGGTCCAACTCTACTTTGATCATTTACCACAAGCTTCGAATGCGGGCCCCATGTCCGTTCAACCGCAAATCGTTGGCCGTCATCGCACACTGACAGAAAGCCGTCTACGTCAGTCAAGTTGATGATAGCGTCAACTCCCATTTCGCTGGCGACAAGAGCCGCCAATGAGTCATTGTCCCATAGCACTCGACCCTGTTCGTGACAATGTATTAGCTCATTGTGGACCACTGCTTCACAGTTAGCTTTGCTGCAAATACTTTGTCATCAACTAGAGGAGTCATCCTTGTCGATATCACATCATTCTCGTTTATAATTGGGACTATTTGGAGGTCCAGCAGTTGAAAGAGGGTTCGCTTCAGGTTATCCCGGCTCTACATGGCAAGACACAGTTCTTGGGGTGAGGTGGATGAGCCTTCGCTACCTTCGGGCTTTACTTTTACTCGGAAAGGAGAAGTTGCAATACGCAGGACACGGAGAAGCGCTTATTCTTGATCTATGGGGAAAATAGTACAGAGTATCGAAGGGCCGACCTCTGGAACTCGGAAGTCGTTGTCTGTCACTAGGATCTGCGCGCAGGCGACGTCATACTGCTGGAAAAGTGTCTCGTAAAACCGTTGCATCCCGCTTTGACCTTGTCTTTGGCTTAGATGTAGTCCCAATGTTATCCACATGACGACCTTACCTGCTGCTGCACAAGCTCGAAGATCCCATTCGCCGTAGTTCTTACTCCGCTTTGACATATGCTCCTGCCGATGCTTGTAAGATCTCTAATGACTCAAAGTCATATAGCTGACCACATTCCGCGAAGTACCTGCAAAGTGCCGCACAGCATATGCTGTTTCCTAAGCTGGACTTTTCCAATGCCTACAGCGCCACTTGTCACCATGATAAAGTTGAGGCCCAGAAGTTTCAGCTTGCTAATTTGTTCAACAATATTTCCAATCCTGCCCATCGAAATTTGTCCTTCAGGATCGGTGATGACTTCTGTTCCTATCTTGACCAGGATGGATCGTGCTCCCCTCAGAAGAGGTCGCGGCGCCGGGGCAGTGCTGTGGGGAAATCTGTTCTGCCAATGATAGTCATTTCCTCTCCTAGTAGCCATTAGTATAAAATAGAGGCAACCAGGAGTGAAGTTGCACCGACACCTACAAGCAAGTTTGCTCCGACACTACTAAGAAAAGTGACAATGTCCTAATTCCGGTGTTAAGTTTCTTCGGTCCCTATAAACAACACCTTCGACTTCAGATGGATCTGCTCTTCCTTTTATGGGCTTCGTATAGCTAGGACCAACGGGAGCATGATGGCAAACCAGAACCTTCAGGAAAACTCGTCTGCATCCAGCAGGTCATACCGGCGTACTTCAGACGGCTTTCGTACTGCAGAAGACAAACCTCCCTTCTTTGTCAGCTTTTCTCATTATTCATGAGCTTTGAGAGAGGTTGAAACTTATACAAGTACTTGCCGTATGTACAAGTACAAAATGCCCTAGTTCTAAAATAAGCGTATGTAATTCCAACAATCACAGTGCGTTCTTGGGCCTTGGAATGATAGATCTCACCTCTGAGCTCTTCGCTTTTTCGAAGAGGTCAAATGAGATCATTTGCATGCTCAGAACTGCTTCTTGACCATGTTCCTGCTTTCTCAAAGTTGCACAAAGGCATTTCAAGGGCATGGTTAGGAACAGGCAGAGCACGAAGTAGCTGAACGCCTGTCTATGGAGTTGACTTTTGGTTCCAACTACCTGAAGCAGCATTTTCGCTAGACTTATTAGAAGCGGTATTCAGGACAAGGCAGGCCGCCATAGAACTATCTCTGCTGTAGCAGGGAAGCTGAAGCAAAGGAAAGAAGGAACTTTAAACCGCTTGCATCTCCATTCCTCCAGTCGTGGGCCTCCCCCGCATCGATCACTCTATACAACTAGCTTTCCTATTATTAGCACTGTTGCTCCTCCTTCACGTCCCGCCGGGAAAGAACCATCATAGTTCGAATTTTGCCACCCTCAGCCAAGGGCTGGGCGATTGATTCTGGTCTAAGGGGATTTAGCTCGTCAAGTGCTAAAGAATGAGAGCCAGGCTACTTACCGCGATTTTTACGCCCATGGCGGCTATCCTGAAGGACTATTCTCTTGAAGATGTCCTCGCTGCGAACGCTGTTGGCATATCTGTCGCTACCTTGGCTTTTGGCGAATTGGCTTTTCGAAAGAAGGGTATGGGAACACGCTTTAGATGGAGTACTCGCTCCGCCTCATTGGTGTGCTTAAGCTTTGCGTTATATGTAAAGGTAAGCATTGCGCGTCTGCCAGGAAATCAAACAGAGCTACTCGACACTAGTATGAGATCTGAGCTTTGTTTTGACTTGCAGATACTTCTGAGCCCGCCAATCATCGATGTCTCTGGCTACCAGGCCTTGAAGATACCCTCTGAGTGGAGCCAGCTACCTTCTGCGCCTAATCTTGCTGGCCTGCAAGTACGAGCCGACGGCCCATGGTTCAAAGATCAGTTTGGCCGCACGCTACTTCTTCGAGGCGTCAACCTTGCAGGAACGTCCAAACTTCCTCGGACTCCAGATGGGTCCACATATAAGATAGAAGGCTTTTTCGACACTAAGAATGTGTCCTTCGTCGGTAGACCTTTCCCACTTGAAGAAGCCGACGAGCATTTCAGCAGACTTAGAATGTGAGTGCCTACCTGTAAGATGTCACTTTTCTTGTGGCTGAGATAACGGGAGATCGGGGTAGATGTCGCATCCATAGTACCATGGAAGGAAAAGATGAAGGGAAGCCTTGAGCAAGGAGGGATTAGAGGATCTTCAGCCAGGCAGATGTGCGTTTGCCTAAGGTTACGGCTACGGCTGACGAGCGTCCAGCTTATTCTTCGATATATTGCTCAGTGTTCAGAGAGGGTTAGGACTAGACTATCGCGGGCAGTAATAGTGGGCGGGGAAGATGTAGTCAGCTTTCGGGTTGGATCTTTCGCAAACAGATATCAAGAGCTGTTGCTTAACACTGCCTGGCAGGTGGGGTCTGACGGTTTTGAGACTGATTGTAACCTGGGAGGCGGTAGAGCACGCCGGACCAGGACTGTACGATGTGGAGTATCTGGAATACCTCAGGAAGATCGTTAGGAAGGCTGGCGAATACGGCATCATTTGCTTCATTGTAGGAATGCAACATCACCATTGTGTTATTCTGGCGCAAGATCTAGTTTCACCCCGGTCGCCGAATATGCTTTTTTTTTCTGTTGACTTCTACCAATATTGCCCCGTCCGCTTCTTAACTTACCCTAACAACATATAGGACCCCCATCAGGATGTGTGGTCAAGATGGACTGGTGGGGATGGGGCTCCGGCTTGGACGTTAGAGCTGCTTGGCATGGACATCAGGAAGCTTTACGCATCTGGCGCAGCCGTGACTCATCAGGAGGTGAGGAGAAAGCTTGCCATCTGAGAACACGGTTGAGCAACTTCCTACATTTTGTTCTGGCTCTTAGCTAACCTAGAAGCCTTTCCCTGTTTGTCCCCCCTCTCGACAGCTCGGAGACCCCTTCCCGAAGATGGTGTGGGGGACCAACTATTTTCGCTACGCCACTGCAACTATGTTTAGCCTTTTTTTTGCTGGCGATGACTTTGCACCGAGAACTAGGATTCACGGCAAGCCTGTCCAGGGATTTCTACAGGACCACTACATAAAAGCCATGGTGAAGGTGGCAGAGCATCTCAAGGACGAGAAGAATGTCATAGGTTTCGATACCCTCAATGAACCTTCAGCGGGATTTGTGGGAATTCAGGATCTTAGTGATATGGCAGAGATAAGGCTAGGTAAGTATCCATGAACGAGAAAGCATACTGCAAACAACACTGATTTGGTCAGAATGGTCAAATTTTCTGTTGCGTCTGTTCCATTGATTTGGTAATTCGCTTACGCCTAGACATTTCGGTTTGCTTTCACTGTAAGGATGGTCGATGTCGTCTTTCCAGGCTATCTCCGTAGCTTCTGGTTTCCCGCAGACTGTGGAGCGCTTTTCACTTCCTTTTGTTCTTATTGGAATGGAGACTTTGAACCCTCAAATGGTGTCACTCTTTATTCCTGGGAAGCAATGTGTCTGGAGGGAGAACGGTGTTTGGGATGTCGATCAGACGAGTGGACGACCCGTTCTAGTCAGACCCAATCACTTCGCTAGACGTCCTAATGGGGAGAAGATACGTTTCGTCAACGGTTAGTTGTATATTTGTGGCCCTGAGTTTTTTAGCTAACTAGGCTCGTTTGTAGCACCTGGCTAGCGACAGTCCCCAATTTCTTCAGCTTCACTGGCTGTATTCCTATTCAAGCCCTGTCCTATCCTTTGCTGAAGTTCCTGAGGTCTTGCTCTATTGCTCTCGTCCATCCTCACTTCAATGCACTCCATTACAGCTAATCTCTAAGAACACTTACTATACTCAATTGCTTTTGTCAGACTATATGGCACCGTTTTTTAGGAAGTACGCCGAGGTAGGCCTGTTCCCACGATAACTGAAGAGGAAAAGAACTACTGAATTCTAGGACACGCTCTCTTTCCTTAAGGCCATACGAGAGGTTATGCCGAACGCGATAGTCTTTGCTGAACCACATGTCGATATGGAGAAACCTTTGCGTCACGATCGCGCGCTGATGAGAGATGTTAAGGTAGGTCGATTGGAGGTACCCAGACAGTGGCAGGTGGAAGAAAGCTAGGTAGGGTACAGGTGTGCTATATGTAATGACGCGATGGTTCAATCTGTGTTGTTCTTTAGCAATAGGGAAGGGTACCAGGGTAGATTAGTGGCGCCAACTGAGATATCACCGTGCAAACCTCTATGTCACAGAACTTCGCTTGGGCTCCACACTGGTATGATGGTGTGCAGCTGATGACCAAGTCTTTCCGCTCGTACCTTTCTCTGGACTACCTCAATGAGGTTCCCGTCTTTGGACATGCAGCGCAAATCTTAGCTTTTAGTGGGATGATGAACCACCTCAAGGTTTGAACAAAACGAGATCTTAGAGTTTACCGAAGGAAGTTCCTTGGTTCCAAGCACTGTTTGGTCTTGGACGATGCATATCACTCCAGCTTCCTTACAGCTCTTAAATAACACTCACCTAGTTGTTGCCTTGCCGAGACTCTTGTTTGAGAGCAGTTCTCGCTCCACCCTTTCTAACGTTGCCTTGCCCTACATGACTGACAGGAAGATGCTAAGGATATTTCGGCCAAAGGCGCTCCCACGCTTCTCGGCGAGGTTGGCATTGCTTTCGATATGTCTGACAAGCAAGCCTTCAAGACAGGAGATTTTTCCTCTCATATTATGGCAGCCGACACTATAATGCGGGCGATTGAGCGCTGTCTCCTCTCTTTCACATGTAAATGCTCTCTTTTGGCGCCAGCTTTAAGCAAACTGTTTGGGCTGTATCGCACCTGCTAATGGAACTTTCAATTCGTATAGGGTGGAACTACACACCGGACAATACGAACCAGAGAGGAGATATGTGGAATGATGAAGACCTCAGCATCTTCAGCCGGGACCAAATCGTAAGGCCTCATCGCTATTTCCGTGAATACTTTGGAGCGGGTTGATGCTATTGACTCCATCCTATCTTCTATTTCCATGGAGAGTTCTCTTGTCTTGTCTTTGGACCTGGGTCCTTCGTTTATTTAGTATCTCTAAGTCATTGACGCTCAGACGGTTACTTTTCTTTCACATACTCTAGACCGATCCAGATGACGCACACTCGGGAGGTAGGGCACTTCCCGCGATAGTCCGCCCCTTTCCTATAAAAATTGCAGGAGAACCCCTTCGAATCCGCTTCAGAGCCCTTTCTGAGGTAAAACCGCTTTAGAACCTTCTATGAGGTTTCGTCAAGTACCTTGGTAGAGTCCGGAGAATGCGTGAATTATGTGAACGTCAGTGGAGCAACTCTAAAATTACACTCTTCCTTTCATGCAAAATAGGGAAGGAAGTTTTCTTTTGAATTCATAGGGGATAACTCAATTTCTGAGCCCACCGAGGTCTATATACCTCAGTACCAGTACCCCGATGGTGCGACGATTAGGGTATCGGATGGATCCTACGAGTGGGACGAGCAAAAACAGACCTTGAAGTACTGGCACTCAAATAAGCAAGATAAGCACAAGGTGACCATCACAAGAAGAAGGAAGTGACGATAGTGGAAGTTTTGGCAGATGGTGGGGACAAGGAGGGATACCTGTCACAGATGTGCTGGGAAACCCCCTCCTTTTCACTGCTTATACAACTTAAAAAGGTCAAGTAGCACACATCGGAGGGCGCTCTATGATTATCTTAGCCACACATACCAACGCGGGCAAATAAGGGAGGTAGTTGGCCCATCATATGCCGGAGGAAGCTGTTCAGCGATCTCTTCCTTCTCACTCAGTCGTAACTATAAAAAAGAAATCCCTTCATACTTATGTGAGGAGACAAATAGGAAAGGAGAATCAGCCTCGCCCTCCGTCAAAAATTCACGGCTTTCGACATCGAAGACTCCTAGCGTCTGGATGTAGCGTTAGAAGTGAAGTTCTGGGTTACTGACTGGTAAAACTTACCGTCCGAGTGACGTTGCCTATCTCTAGCACTTTCAGCACCGCGAAAAGGCGATCGCTGCCAGGCAATCCTTAGACGGATGAAGCAGCAAGAGAAGGGTTTTAGGTTTAGTAAAAAGGGGGAGACGGAATAGAAACCAGTTATTGCACGCCAAAGGATGTGGAAGCCACTTGTACGGTGAGCTGGACCAAAAACGTCATCGTTATATCACGAACTAATGCGCACTTTAACGCGAGAGAATCAACTTCTTTGTGACCCTAGGATCCAAATGCTGACGGTAGGCGGCTTACTTCTGACGGACGTGAAGCCATACGTGTTATCCAAAGGACCCAACCGCGTAACCTATACGGAACAGAAGTCAAGGCACGACTCTTGAGCAGACAAGATTTTGAATGGCGTCAAGGCAACACCTTAATGTCCTCAAAGCTCTCGTCGGCGATAATGAGGAGGTTGGTCCCCTTTGTCTCATCATCCTCCGGTGTGTATGGAGTGGATGAACTAGCCTTACGCGGAAGTATAATCCACCTTCGCTTGAACGGGTCCCATTCAATTGCCTAAATGGGGCGAATTGTATGAATAACGAAGGTTTTGCAGGTCTACCCACCGCTACTACAGCAGCTGACTGAAGGTCACTACCTCGTGCCATAGGTATCCGGATGGAGCTGTGCAATTTGTCGCTATTCGAAGCCTGTCGTATATCTGCTTCGATAAAGGGAAAGATAGCAGACGGAACATGAGGAGAGTTTGTCTATGTCCATTAGCGCGCAGTAGGTAAGAATGAAAACGCGGAGTCTGTCAGAGCGAGATACAGCCGGTACTTTGTTCATTATGACTCGCAGATTGCGAAACCAACTAAATTGTCGTACCCTGGTCCAATCATGGTTTCTCACTCTTCCTTCGCAGTCTACCGTTTTGACCCACTTCGAGTCATGATGAATGATCATCCCGTCGCTGTTGACCCATTCTTTGCCAATGGAACCGACATAGAGTAGGTCATCCTGATAAATGGGCATATAGATTTAGTAGTTGGGCATTAGGGAGTGGAAGGGTTGGGGGGATCCATACAGGCGTCTTCTGGCTAGGCAGCTTCATCTTTGGCTTACCTTCTGTGTTGCCCACTCTATCTTGAACGGTTTTGACTTCTGACCATCGCCTGAGTCGAAAATAGCACCAAACATACTTAGTTCGGTTCTCGCCAGAAGAGAAAGTAGGATTCAATATCACCGTCTGCCAAGGCCAAGCGAGGTATGGCCACATGGTTCTCCAAATCAATCTTCATTACTAAGCCCGTGATGTCACACATGGCGTAGAGACGAGTCTTGCTATACCGCGGGCAGTAAAACTTGACCTGTGAATTTCCATTGAGTTATGGAAGAGGTTAGCGTGACAGCTAGCCATTGCTCATTTTTTCGTCTCACCAATTCCGAAAGTTCCATAGACCGGTTCTTGGTAGCCGTGTGAGATTGCAGCTGTATCTTTGCCTCCCACCTGCTTGAAAGTGAGGGGAACCGCATAAGTCCAGCTCACCTCACACCTTCCTCCTTTGTGCGCTTTGCTAGGACTCCGCGACCGTCTCACCTGACCGTGAAGTTACCGGATTCCTTTCTCACCAGGACCCCGCGCTGGAGGTAAGACTTCCAAAGAAGCGTATGAGAGTCTCGGGAGGCCATATCCAAATCTGTTACAAGCCCAAAGGGGTATTCCTAGGCCAAGAGCGGCCCGTGAGTACTCTACTGAGCCACCAAACGCTAAAGGCTTGGGAAGGAGGAGATAGTGGAGCTGGAACAGAGCGAACACGGAGCGCTACGCAAGTGGTGAGGAATGGGATGGAGAAAGCACGGGGATAATATAAAGAAAACAACAACAACTACAAAACCCCAGGGACTCTCGAACTGCGCTGCTTGATACCTTGTGCTCAGCTATTCTCTCCCAATGCCGATGTCGAGAATATTGCTCATTAGACGGAACTTTAAAGAGAAACAGGACATCAACACTGCCCAAGCTGTAAAGCATATTCCCTATCATGATGCCAAGGACTAGTGCGCAGGTTGGCAAGAGCAATCGACGTCTGCAGAAGAACTTATCCGAATTCGATGTGCCACCTAGTGGCGATGGTAAGTGAAAGTCGGAAGTTCTTCCAACATTTTGCTTAGACGAGTGGTCGAGACGTCCCCGTCTCATCAGCGTCATTCTGAACCAGCGCAAGAAGTCCCGGAATAGAAGGGAGATATACGGGCTGCTACTGATGAGGTGACAGCTTATTAGTTCTGCACCTATAAGTAGTCCTATCTTTTGGCTGTGGGTAACCTCGATCATGCGTGCCGTCTTCTTGACAGCATAAGGAATTTCCCAAGGCAACTACTGAGCGCCATCCTGCGCTGACCCATTATCCAACAAGCACTAACTTTATCTTGCTACGCAGTGCAAGCTTCCTGGTCCCACATTATCTGCTTTCCTCGAGGTTCGTGACCTTGTTCTTCCGTCTTCCTGCCCTGCAGAGCTAAGACTGCCGCACGGCGTTAGCCTGCTTCCTGCCTAGAAAGTTGCAGTCTGTAGAAGAGGAGGTTACCGAAAGAGCCTTCTTCAACTGCAAAGGCGCGAGGCGTCACCCATCTGTTGGCCCCCTCTGCTTTGACACATTCAAGCACAGAACTGCAAGAGTGAAGGGGTGATCACATGATCACCCACAAAACACCTTTTGATGGCACCAATGTCAAACCAACCGATCGACAGATCGAATTCTGGGATTGACCAAGGGAAGACCGATTCAACGACAACTTCGCCCTTATTCCTGATCAGAACCCTTTCCTTCGAGATACAGTTCTTCAATCTTCAATGTGCTCCCAGCTCCCAATGCTGTTCACGTCAACTCTCTCTCTCTCTCTCTTCTACTATACAGTTGTACTTGTAGTTCTACTAGTTCTACAGTACTGTAGAAGCCTTCTTCCACCACCATTCATCAGAGAAGAAAGGAAGAAAGAACCAGCAGCCCGGGAGGATGGACGAACTCGTTCGAGTAGAATCTACTATTATGAGTACTAGGAGGAGGAGTACTTGTTTTGCCTCAGCAAGCAGCAGAGCTCTGTCAATCTTCTGTCTGGCTGCTCCTCCTTCTTCCTTATCTCTGGCGGGACCTGATGAAGAAGATGTCGTCATTCAGCTGAGTTTGAAGCACCATAAATAAATAAAGGGCCCTATTATCAATTGAATTGCAGCAAATAGGAGGATGACCAACGCCACTATCTGTTACGACTTACGACTATCTTGCTTATGGTGGTGGCAAGACCAGTGGGGTTCACTGACCAGAGGGCGGACTTCCCAGAGGACGGAGGTTCATGTAATCTCTCTGAAGACATCATTACGTTGACAATTATGGCACTGGGTAACGCCTGATAATAACTTTCTTATAAATGCCGGTTATCAAGGTCGTTTGTCTGATGAGGAGAAAGCGAAGGTGATGAGAAAGCATGAGGGTCTCTGCCAGGCTGTGGGGCGACGGTTCGTGCCGCTTGTCTGGGAGTCTTTTGGTGGTGCTATGCCACATGTCCTGGAGTCAGTGTATCAGCTAGTCAAGCTTCATCAGTGTGATTGTGCCGCTCTTGAGGCTGCCCGTCCTCTTGTTCACTGGTCTCGCTTGGCAAAGGTTCTGACTCTCCGTACCAGTATCACTTTCACCATCCATGAAGAGACTGCGATTCAAATTCTGAAGCGTATTTGTGTTCAGCAGGTGGACCCCGCTCTAGCTTGCCTGATTGAGCGCGATGACGATGAAGGTCTCGGCTCCACGCCCCTTTCTTCCTCTCCTCCTCCGTCTCCTATCATTATTGCTGCGGAAGAGTTCAACTATGGATCTTCTTCCTTTTCCGACATTGATGGCGAGGGTGGTAGAGGAGAACGCGTTGTAGAGTCCAGGGCTCTGTAGCTCTCCTCTCCTCTTCTATTCTCTTCTTCATCTCCGTTTTCAAATTTCCCCTCTGTCTTCTTCTTCTTCTTTTACTCCTTCTTAGCTTCATCCTTTTACTTCTTCTTACTTCTTCTTAGCTTCATCTTTTACTTCTTCTTTTACTTCTTATTAAGTAGTTGGTGACGACATGGCTGCTGGTGGTTCACCTCCCCCTCCTCCTT
>FLMG01003336.1:12748-25656 GCA_900088475.1 Hyphochytrium catenoides | reverse complement strand
GATGGCTGATGCACTCATCTGATATCTGCGGGAGTGATCGGCCATACGCCTAGGATACTAGACGAGTGTCGCAAAGAAATCTTTGTATAGACAGCAATCAGCCTCTTAGTCCAGCCGCAAGGCTGAGGTGTGCAGTTCTTCAAGCTCGTTATCCTTCAACATAGCCAGCCCCTTGTTAGTGATACTACGACGTCCGCAGTCATCCATAGCATAGAAGGACCCTATTCGTTTCTTCCCCAGCAAATTTCTCTCTTTCCTGGTGCCACGAAGTGCAAGTGTAGATACACTCTCGACAGCAGTATTGTACTTGTACCAGTGATTGCTGCTGCTGTCACCAGCATCCCCACCATCACCCAACTCCTATCTCATGTCCCTCCACGCAGCCACTACGACCGTGCAGAAGTGAAAGCGATACGCAGAAGTAGCTTCAAGAAGCCTATCTCTTTGACCAAGTGTAGTTTTGCCCTAAGGCCGTGCAGAATTAGAGCGATGGTTATATTAACAATATGCCTGTGTCCCTGAGCAAGCAATAGGAGGTGTGCCTAATAATGTGATCCCCATCTTCACTCTGCGCCGAAGCTGGCCTATATTATGTTAGACATTAGACATAAATAAGCGTAGAACAAGAAGACGATCGGAAAATGAACCGCAGAAATAGTGTGAACAACGGAGAAGGTGGTTCTGTCGGGCAGGCCAACTGCGACTGAACCCGACGTTACTTCATGGGGCTCAAGACTCGGCCACTCCACAGCCTCGCTTACCTCCTACCCCTCGCCGGCCAGATCAAGAACAGGAGACTTAGTGATGGGAAACGTCTTCCCGCTTTCAATACTACCCATCATATAGCACCTGGAAGAAAGCCACGTGCCCGCTGTATCAGCCGTTCTTGCGCAAGAAGTTTTATGATGGGACGTGTCTCCGTACTCCATCTACCCTAAGAGCAAGCGCACTCCTCATATACTCGAGTCCTGAACCTGCTAGGGGCAGTCTTTTTGAAAGAGATGGTGCTTAGAAGAGCAGTTTCTAGACACCTCTTCAGCGTATACGTACAGAAGGCAATTCTCTTGCCTTTACAGGCCGATTGACATCGAATCTTTTATCAAAAACTCTACCGGTGTATCATAATAAAGTCAGTTGTTAGCGTTGGCCTGGCCTCTCCATCCAATGACTGCGCCCTTTCTCAAGTACTAGCTCAGAGGTAGTACGGATACTCTTTTGTTGATTGCTGGTGTTGCTGACATTCTCATGGACATTGCACGGAGAAAAGAAGAGGGATTCGGGAGTTCGCTTTTTGTTATACATTGCAACCGTGCCCGTGTTGCCAGTGTTTCTAGGCAATGAACCTTCAGGCGCATGTGATGGCAGGGAATAGCTGGAGGACCTTCAGAGCCAAAGCGGTTCCACTGAAGTGCAGCAGTGGTGCTTGGAACCTCGATCAGCCGTACTGGACTATGACTATTGTACAAGCTTTCTTTAGAGTCTTTTTTGCCTCTTTTTCGTGGCGGATATGGATATCTTAAAGGAAGATTGCCCGTCGCAGGAAACCAATTGTTCGTTGATGGCAGCTCGCTTCTTGGTTTGTTCAGCTCGTCGGGGTCACCTGCTAGCCAGAGTCGATTGTCGGGCTTGAATCATGTCAGCTAGAATCACTATGCGGGAGGAGGAGGTGCCTCCAAAGTTCTGCCAGCGCCAAGACTTTGGCGTTCCGTCCCTCTTCTTGGCTAGTCCATGCCTCCCTACTTGGTCCTGTTCTCTCTTCAGGAGGGACGATCAAGGATCTCCATTTGTGGGCTCTTATTTAGCCTCGGTAGATGACGAAGTATCATCGCCCTAGGACTAACTGCAGCCCTTGCTCATATCTAAGAAGCCACGCGATGGGAGTAACTGCTAGTAAGAAGAGAATGACCGGGAAGTCCATCACAAGCGTCTAGGTCAAGAACTCGACATAGTGAAGCGCACCGAAGAAGGCTCAGAGATCGTCTGTTTCTATGATTGCCAGCGACGGCTTTCTCTACCATGTCTTTTCCCCACAACTAAACGTTACGTCCGAGCATTGCTCTTTCAACCCATGTCAATTGTTCATGGTTCCAACCGAAGTAATCTTCTCCGCATCCGCTACTATGCAAGGCAGAACTGTAGCGAAGTCATCGACCAGAAGTGTCGGCTTTAGCTTGCTCAGGCCGTTGTTGGCCCTGGCTCCGCCGACATTTGTCAAATCTACCAAAGAGCTGTCACTTGTTTGCATGCTTTAAAGGCTTGAAGACCCAGGCTGCACTCCCGGCCTTGGCAACCGGCTCTTCTCCCTTTCTTCAGCCCAAGCTACTCCCTTGACGATCGTCTCAGGCACCAGGAGGCCATTGTAGTTCCTACTGGCGGAGCTCTTCCTGACATCAAGCCAACAATCTTCATCTTGAACTTCTTTGGCCTGCCCGCTTCTGCTCTTCTACTTGTAGAACTGCGTCCCCAACCTTCAGCATGTGAAAGCAAGCTGCGCAGCTTCAGAATGATCGGAGATAATTTTTAACTCACATTCCTGACAGGAAGTTATATATCCGGTATACAGAGGTGTTTGTCATACCTTATTCGTAATTCTGTATAAGGCACCTTCAGTGTGGGAGAGGGCTCACACATTTTGTTCCTTTTTCTTCCCTTTCTCTGAATGAGGAGCAACTTCAACCGCCTCCGCCGCCTCCGCATCGCCCGCTGCCAGGCTCAAGGCTTCACTTCTTCAGCAGCAGCAGAGCACTTGAGACTCTTCCTGACTTACATTCTTCCTTTGCTTGCTGCAAAGGAAAGACGCTGCCCGTTCTACTGCCAGATTGTTCAAGGGCGAGCTGGGTCTCAGAGTCTCGTACGAAGTATGGGCTCCCTCCGGACAGCGGTCGTCTCCGTCGTTGGTGTCCTGTTAATACCGGCAGAGGCACAGGGCGCGCATTCCTGTTTCCAGCGTAGCGCACAGCGCACAGAAGTGATCAAGACTCCTTTACCGCACACTTACACCAACGTCGAGACACTACCGTCTTCCTTTGACTGGCGCGACATCAATGGGACCAACTACGCCAGCATTAACAGAAACCAGCATATTCCTCATTATTGTGGCGCCTGCTGGAGCTTTGGTAAGCTGCTGGCTACCTGTGTGAATAGTTGAAGGCTGGCCCATCCTCTTAACGTATGCATTTCGTCTTGCAGCTGCCACTTCCTCGCTAAACGACAGGATTCGCTATCTTCGAGCGAAGAACGGCGCCAACGGACAGCCTGCAAACGCCGAGGTTGTCTTGGCACCTCAGGGTAAACAGATGCTCTCGCCACCGGCTCTCATAATACATTTCGAGCTCTTTCGTTCCCTTCCGCTCTATGTGTCTCTCTCTCTCTTTTGTCTCTCCTCCTGTCCTCGTTCTCGCGCGGCAGACCGGAGTGTGGTCCATCTGTGGCTGTATCCGCTACGTCACCTCTGTGTGTTTCTTCAAGCTTGTCATGACACTCTCTCTTGCTCTCCCAGTGGTCTTGGACTGCGACACTGCTGACAATGGCTGCCACGGTGGGGACCCGATTACGGCTTTCAAGTACATTCATGACCACGGGTAAGGCCCTTCCGTCTGTTGCCCTTCTCTCTTTGCCTGTCCCTGTGTAGCTGCTTTCCTCTACTGTCGGTACCTCTTGATCGTGTAAGACTCATATCGGTATTGTGACATGCCTAACTGAGAACCGTTCTAGGATTCCAGATGAGTCTTGTGCGCTTTATACCGCCACTGGAAGGGACACGGGAGAGCAATGCCGTCAAATCGACAGATGCAGGTCAGACTTAGGAGCAAAGAATTGCCACGCTTCATTGAGCTTCTGCTATTCATTTTTCTCGCGGGGAACAGTAGCCGCCTCACCACTTCTCCCCTTCCCTCTAACTCGGTCACCTGCCTTGTTGCCTATGGAAACCCTTGTTAGCCTACTCAAGCCTTATCCTCTCACACCATCCTTTGTTACTCCTGGCTCTTCCTTCCTTAAAGGAATTGTGATCCAGACCGTGGCTGCTACGAGCAAGAGCAGTACGACCTGTGGTACGTAAGAGAGATGCTTTATACTGAGATAGCGCCAAAGCCACAGCATTGGGCTCACACACTGTCTGGCCGTTCGTACCCTTTTACTTGTCTTCCCCATTCTTTAGGTTCGTTGATGAGTTTGGCCAAGTAAATGGCACTGAGAGAATGATGGCGGAGATTTACCACCGAGGACCCATCGTCTGTGGCGTGGCCGTCACTGAAGAGTTTGGTAGGTTCTCCATAGCTTGCAACGACCAGCAAGACCTTCCTCGACTCATTCGCCGTGCGTCGTACGGTGCCGGCTACCTCCCCTCTCCCTCTCGTCTTTCTCTTTCTCACACTATTAGAGAAGTACAGTGGGGGCATCTTTGAGGACAAGACCGGAGCGAAGGATATTGGGCATGCCATCTCTGTTGCAGGTTGGGGCGAGGAGAACGGAGTGAAGTACTGGATCGTTAGGAACTCTTGGGGAACGGTAATAGGACGTCTAATACCTTAGAGCCTTCTCTCCTTTTCTGGCCATACTGCTGTCTCTCCTGTCATATATTCCCTCCTCTAGCCTAGTCGTCCGTAGAGAAATCTTTCCTTGCCCGCTTCACCGGACTATCCTTGTCATCGTACGCTGCCTCCCAGCTCCTTCTGACTCACAGCACTTATCCTTCTCATGGTTGCTCTTCTTACCCTAACGGCTCCTGCCTCTGGCCTATTCTCATATTCTTCCTCTTTTAGTACTGGGGGGAGGAAGGATGGTTCCGTATAGTTCGCGGAAGCAACAATCTTGCCATTGAAGCCGACTGCTCTTGGGGTGTGCCAAAGGATAACGGACAGCCGCAACACGTGCACATTCGGGAAGCCTCTCTCCTTCGGTCCCCGCCTTCGTTCTTGGCTGCTCTCTCTAGCCCGCCCTCGTTTCTTGCTCTTCTTTCCGCTTCTACTGCTGAGAACCTTAGACGGGATAACGCTCAGGGCTGTCGTGTGCCTAAGACCGTCTTTCCACGCGGGGAGAGGATCCTGAGCCCTCGCCCCCATCACTATCTTGCCGCGCGTGATCTGCCTAAAGCCTGGGATTGGAGGAATGTGGAAGGCGTTAGATATACTACCATCGAGCGGAACCAGCATATACCCCAGGTTTCTCTCTCACTCTCTCCCTTCCTCTTTCTATCTCTCCCCTCTCTGTTAGCGTCCTCCTCACACTCTCTTTGCCCAACCCTGCGGTTCGCTTTGTGTCAAAGCTCTTTTTTCCCAATCTTCCTTCGCGACTTTCCGCTTTGCACTCGTGCGAGATCCATGCTCTACGCCTAGCCTAGTCTTTCGCTCGTTGCTCCAACTAAGTGCTTGATCCTCAGTATTGCGGCAGCTGCTGGGCCCAAGGAACGACTTCTGCTCTGTCGGACCGTATTGCCATCAAGAGAAAGGGGAAATGGCCAGAGATTCTTCTCTCACCTCAGGTAGGAAGCCAGAACTCGGATCCGGATTGCCTATAATCCCTTTTCTTCATTATATGAACCTCGATCGCTTTTCCGTATGATTTGCGGAGCTATGACTGTCTTGAGCCATATGTATCGTTATCTATGTACCCAATGGTCATATCGGTCGACGTAGTTATTCCTTCTTCTATGACCTGGCAGGTTTTGATAAACTGCAATGGAGGCGGTTCCTGTGAGGGAGGCAATCCTGGCGCTGCGTACGAGTATATCCATGAGAACGGCATCCCAGATGTTACTTGCCAAGCTTGTAAGAGACAGCAGAAGGCGACATGTTTCTCCTCCATCTTTGAAGCATAACTCCTCCTCCTTCTCTTTGCATTGGTCTCTCACCATTGGGCGCTTCCAACATCTTGTGTCCTTTATCTTCTTCAGCGGTCTAATGGGGACACTTCTGCCTGCTGTGCTTTCGTCTTTGCCTTGGTACAGATACTGCCACAGATGGGGTATGCGGCGAACTCGGTGTGTGTGAGAGCTGCACGCCATCAAACTCCTCTTTCACGCCTGGTAAGCAATCGAGTCCTGGACCTTGGGCAGCAGGCCATAACTCTCTCCGCGACCCTTCTTGACTCTAGGTGTATGCGCGTCTGTCCCTAAGTATCGGAAATACTTTGTCTCGGAGTACGGGTCTGTCAGTGGAGCCAATGCAATGAAGGCTGAGATCTATGCCCGCGGTCCTATTGGCTGTGGCATGCACGTCACCTCGGACTTCGAGAAGTACCAGGGCGGCATTTATGAAGAACAGAGCTTCTGGCCACTGATCAATCATGAGGTTTCTATCGCAGGCTGGGGAGTTGACGAACGGGGTGTTGAGTATTGTGAGTACACACTCTTCTTCTCTCTCTCTCTCTCTCTCTCTCTCTCATTCTCTTTCTGTCTCTTGCTGTCCGCTTATCGTCGACAGCATTTTGACTAACCTTGCATCTATCTCTTTTTCCATAGGGATTGGAAGGAACAGCTGGGGCACAGTAAGTCAAATATTCCATCTTACTCACTCTCTCCTTTCTGCATAAGTTTGATCACAAATGCCGCCTAACTGACCGTTCTTTCTCCTCTCCCGACGTCTGTCCCGCGTCTTTGGTGTCCTGGATTGTCCCCTTTGCCTATGACTCTGCCTCTCGTAGTACTGGGGTGAGAATGGGTGGTTCCGGATCCGTATGCACCAGAATAACCTCGGCATCGAGACAGACTGTGACTGGGGAGTGCCGGAATGGAAGGTAGAACGAGTTATTTCATCCTCTCTCTCTCTCTTGCTGACATATCAGTCTCTCCGTTTTCTGAACTCATTCTTTCATCCTTGTTCCGCTCTTCTTTGCTTGTTGACTTTTAAGGAGGACGAAGAGGAAGAAAAAGACCCCAAGCAGGCGACGAGAAAGGAGAACTCTCATAACTTTGGCACGCTGAACGAGATATTATCTCAGGAATAGGGAGAGGCAACAGCGGAAGAGAGAGAAGCAATCCTTGGGAAAGAAGACGAAGTCTCCTCCTCTGCCTTGTGGCTCTCTTCATGTCAATGTTAATGTTTAAACAAATTACTGAGAGAAATGTACCGTAAGCTGTCTTCTGTAGCTATTCTTCCCCTTTGTAGTCGCCATCTTCCTTTCCTTCTTCTCTTGTCTCTCTCTCTCTCTTTTGGCTGCGTGTGTGCTACTCTCTATGCACTCTCTCCCAGTCTGTCTGGGCTCTCTTCTCGCCCAGTGAGTGCCATGACGCTTGCCCTGGCTGGACCTTGCTACCGCCTTCTGGCAGCATAGGCGGATTTGAACGGCGGCTGGTCCTCGGTATGGTCAGTCGGGCTGTTCGGTAGCTGAGGGAACAAGCCCTGCTCGTCTGCTCAAGAGAGGGACAGGATTGTTAAGAGCACTAGCGAGTAAGGAGAGGGAAAGAGACATATGGGGTGGGACGTAAGACCTCTTCCCTCCTTTCTCTCCTACTGTCATCTCTCGCTCTCGTTCCTCTTCTGTCTCCTTCTTTGCCCCCCGGTTCTCTCTTGAAGGTGATAGGGGCTCCTTCTGACCTGATCTCTTGATGTTAATGGCGATAACCTTTCTCCGATGGTCCGTTCGCTCTGAAACTGAGTCACCGTCTCCTCCTTTCCCTATACTCTCTCCTGTGGGAGCTGCGATCACCACCTCGCGTCGCTTCTGACCCTCAGCTAATGGCTGCGAAGAAGGAGGAAAGAATGTCAGGTGGGGAAGACAAGTGAGGAAGAAAGCAGCCCCGTATGGCATGAGAAAGAGATAAGCCAGAGTTGTAGGAGGATGAGAGAGAGAAGGAGAGACGGATGGCATGAGAGACAGAACGAGAATGAGGTCAAACCATAGAATTCAAGCCTCAAACCTCAAGAGAGGCAAGTGGACGCCATTGGGGGAGAGAGAGAGAGAGAGACACCTTTTGCGCAATAATGTCAGCTCTGCGTTTCTTCTCTCTGTCTAGCATCGTAAGCTGCACCGGCAACGTCTCCTTAAGCTCCTCAGCATGACCATCTAGGAAGGCAAGACAGGGTGAGACCGGAGACCGCGCGGCAAAGGTGAGGCACTAAACCAAAGCTGGAGAGACTCGAAAGAGCCTTTCTTTAGCGAGAGAAAGATAGACTCAGGCTCTTACCTTTCTCCTGCATTCGTTTCTCTTGATGAGGGAGCCGGATGTGCTCCTTCAACAACTTGTCACGGTTATCGGGGTTCCTGTTAGGCTGTCAGAATCTCCTCATACCAGTTCCAAGCATCGTTCCAACTCCCGTGCTTTTCTCCCTTTCTCTCTGTCTCTTATTTCCGCGTCTCTCTCTTGTTCCCAGTGTATCTGTGCCTGTCGCTATCTATGTCTCTTTGTCTCCCTCTCTCCCTCTCTCTGTCGGTAGACAGTCAATATTGCACTGTCTTTCCCCATTCTGTCTTCCTCCGCCGCTGAGACGCCTGTTTGTCTCTTGTTCTCTCGCCCCGCTCAGGATCTACGGCAGTCTGACCTGTAAATCAGGACAACCACTCCTATGAAGAGGCCTAGGAACAGGGCCGAGCCAACGCTAAGAAACGTGAGCCCTTCCGGGCTGTGGCCACAATAAACAGTAAAAAGTAAACGAGAGGGAAGAGACCGGTCAAAGCTTTACATCTATAATTCTTCCACTTCTCTCTCCACTCTCTCTTTCTCTCTACATCTTTGATAGCCATTCCAAGGCCCCACCCTCTCCTCAAACTCTTTCGAGGGTCTCTGTGTTCCTCTCACGGATGGCTAACATTCTTGGAGCTACTCTTTCTGGTCCCCGGTATCCCTCTTCTCGTGTCTGTGTCTTCTCTCTAATTGGAGCTCTCTCTCTCTCTTCGTTTCTGGCTCACCCTCTTCCTCTCCTCCGTGTGGATACTCCTCCCTGTGTATGTCTGTGTCTCTCCAGCTTCCATTTCCACTCTATTTGGCGACTGTCCTCAAGCTTCTCTTTGCTCCGCGACATCCACCTTCTCTCCCCCCCTCTCCCTTGTTCTCATGCCTATTACCTAGAGATGAACCACTGTCCGGACTCTGCGACTAAGTTCCTATCAGTGAGATCCCCGCCGAGCGAGGCGCCAAGCTGCACTGTCTGCACGGAGATGGTAAGCACCGTTGTCCCCGTGGCAGCTAATCCTCTCCTCTCTGTCTCTCCGCCACTTGAAACACTCTCTCCTGCCACTGTTTCCTGCTGCTCCTGCTCGTCTCTGTCTGCTCTTAGGAGCCTTCTGTCGCCAACAGTGCCATCTGGCAACGTGGTGACGTTGAGGTTCTGTGTGCTACTTATGCCCAGATAGAAACGTCCTGTCCAGGACTTAGAAAGGACCTAGGGTGTTTGGAGTTAGTGCGTGTGCGGAAGGGCAGGAGAGTGTGCGCGTGAAGAAGAGAAGAGGAGCATGAGAGAGAGCATTTGCGCTTGAGAGAGGAGAGACAAAGTGAAGAGGAAGAGAAGCGTGCATAGGAGGGAAAGAGTGGGAGAGAGAGAGAGAGATATCCTCTGACACGGTGACGGGAAGGGAAACTATTCACGCAGAGGAGGACTAGAAATCATGGATATCATCGGACTAGAGGCGCACGGAGAAAGTGAGAGAGAGACACCGCCGCACCAGCTCCTCGACCTCCTCAGCGGTCTGTCTAATATGTAGGAAGTCCAGGTAGCTCCGTGGAAGCGTTTCTGAGACCCAGAGAGAGGGATCCACCCCGCTCCCACCGCTCACCAGCACCCGCAGCCCTGCGCCCACCTGGATGGGCACTGGCACGCGGTAAAGCCTAGTAAAGGGAGCAGAAATGATCGTAAGGCAAACGAAGGAGAAAGGAGAGAGAAGGAGAGAAGCAAGAAGGAGTAGAGCAAGAGAGAGAGACAGAGGGACAGAGAGAGAGAAAGAATGCCGTACTTGAAGTCTCCGGGAGCAAAGATTTCCTCCTTTGAGCAGGAAGGGCAGATGTAGGAGATATTACTAGTGGCGTGCAGCAGACGCTGCAGGTCTCCAAAGATAGGCGTGTTGCAGGTGTAGCCTTGCCTGGGTGCAGGAGAGAGACAGAAGAGTAAGGGATAACGGCAGTAAGAAAGAGTGATAAACGCAAGAAACTTGGGCTAAGGACAAACTCTACAACGCCGCTCCGTTTGAGCGGTTATTGCTAAAGAGAGAGAGACTCAAAAGAATAAAGAGCACAGACTGAGAGAGGCAGAGCTAAGAGGAGAGAGAGAGGCTCGAAGAGAGATCCACTGAGTCGAAGCGGATCAGCCACAGAGAAAAGGACTAGGATGAGGTCTTGGCTCCTACCACCCAGGGTAGCAGAGGCACTGGGGACCGGTTCGACTGTCTTTGCAGGCGCCACGACCCTTACAGAGACTTTCCTCTCCCTCCCCATCGCAGGTGGAGAAATCGCTGATATCGGCCAGGACCCTGCCGCCCCAGACCTCAAGAGAGAAGTTGAAAGCTTGGGAAGCCGACGGTCGGTTGAGGACTGGAGAAGAGAGAGAGAGAGAAGTATAGAGAGAGAAATCGAGAGAGAGAGAGGCAGCGAGTCGGCAAGCGAGATGTGAAGACTTCTGTTAGCGTTATCTTAGAGCCTAAAGGCATAAGCAACATAGAGAGAGCTTCAATCCAGAGGAAGACAGGGACGAGACATGTCAGCAAAGGGTGTTACGGGCCAGAAGTAGGAGCAAAGTACGCCGGGGACAGCGACTTAACTGAGGGAAAGTAGAGCGAGTAGGCAAGAGTGACAAAAGAGGGAAGGGAGGGAGAACCAGAAAGAGTGAGGCAAGGTAAAAGAAGAGGAAGAGAAAGCAAAAGATATTGGAAGTCAGCTAGACAAACAGGGATAAGGATCGGAATAGGACCGAGAGAGAGAGAGAGACAGATCGAAAGAGGCCTGAACAGTATGGTCCACTCGGCTTCTCGGCCGCACTTACGTGAGAGTTTGTAGCAATCTATCCCCGAGCAGGCCGAGACATCCGGGACAATCACCTCCTGGACGTCTCTCTCTCCATTCACAGCCGAGTAGTCAAAGAGAGATGAAGTGTCGAAGGAAGGAAAGCCTGGCTGAGCCGGCGTCCGGAGCAGGAGGATCGGTCTCGAGGAAGAGAGAGAAGAGAATGAAGAGGAGCGGGAAGACGGAGACGGTGCAGAGAAGGTTGCTTTAAATTTAAGAAAGCGGAGGTTCTTCTTGTTGGCCGCGGCTTCAAAGGAAAAAGAGGCGGTTTGTCCGGGCAAGACAGTGCCATAGACAGTGTCTAGGACAGCACCTACAGAACAAGGTGTGTGTGGGGAGAGAGAGAGAGAGGAGAAAGAGAGAGAGAGGAGAGAGAGAGAGAGAGAGAGAGAGAGAGAGAGAAAGAGAATTAGTCTTGCGTCATATAGGAGGAGAAAGAGGTAGAAGAGAGATGAGAAGCGCCCGCTGCCGTCAACGCGACGACAGAGGGGAAGAGATGAGAAGAGACAAGAGCGAAGGCGAGGCAAAGAGGAAGAGACATCAAGCAGCTAAATCCTGGTTCCCAAGGGAACTGTGGAACAGACCAGTATCTATAAGATAATGAGAGTAAAAGACACAGAGAGAAATGGCAGAGCGAGAGACAGAAATGAGAGAGAGTGTCGCTAAAGATAGCGGCCGTGTACCGGTTGTGTCGTTGAGAGAGAGAGGAGCCCGGCGCTCAAAGGCGACGTCGCACAGTGACCCTGTGAACCCGTCGGGACAGGTGCAGAGGTTACTAGAGGATGGAGAGCATGCAGAAGGAGAGGGAGAAGAAGTGTTTCCTCTGCGACACTGCGCAATCAGGGCAGCAGGGCAACTCTCGTTGTACCCGACATGCACCGCGAGATCGAACACCAGGGGGTCCAAGGCATACCGGCTGTTCACCACCCCGATATCTATGGCAGAGAGGGAGAGAGAGAGAACAGAGAGAGTGAAAGAAGATGGTTGTGAGAGAGAAAAGGCAAGAGTGAAGAAATAGGAAGGGAGAAGGACAGGGAGCACAGTTCTGGAAAGGTGGAGAAGACATGGAAGAAGCCGACAGACAGGTACAAAGGGAAGAGAAGAGAAGCGAAGAGAAGAGTGGGGCCGAAAAAGAGGGAGAGCGAGAGCTAAGGTTGTAGGCGCAGGGGACTCACAGTAGGTTCCAGCCGTCAGTCCTCCTGACCCCTTGCTCAGAACCAGACGCTGCTCTCCTGCACCCAGAGCCCATCCCTTACCATCTACAGCCTACACAGATTGAAAGGCAATGGACACGAGGATGCTGTTTAGCCTCTAAGAACCCTGAGCCCACGAGGATAGAAAGGTGTTGAAGTCTCTGAGTAGCCTAGCTTCTCGTCCCTGACCTGTCTCGGGCTAGAGGCAAACGAGGAGAGAGATGGGATTCTGTCTCTCCGCACAATCAGCAGTGGGTCTCCTCCGCTGTAGCTTCCCGTTGTCCACTTCTGGAGATCCACCAAGAGGGAAGAAGCCGAAGCGTTCAGGCGCAACGAGAAGATCATCCAAGAGTCCACTGCTAATGGAGGAATGCGTCTGAGGAGGATCGACCAGAGAGAAAAAGAAGGAAGATTAGCAACAGAAAGAGAGAAAGAGTGAGGAAGAAAATATAGGGAGAGAATGGGGATTCTCTTCTAATTGCTCTCTCTCGGTCGCGCTCCTTACGTGTCGTCATCCGTAACGCCAAAGTGTTTGATGAAGAAGCTGTCCTGATACTCCTTGAATATCTTCACTTCAGGAATGAGATGCCTACGCGTCAGCAGAATGTGAGAAAGAGACGCGAAGGGACCCCGCGAAGGAAGAATCACGGACCAGAGTATAGAAAGAGATCAGGAAAAATGGCGGAAGAGAGAAAGTGGGCAGCGAGACAACACGGGATAGGAGGGGAAAATAAAGAAGAGAAGGGAGAGAGAGAGAGAGAGAGAGAGAGAGAGAGAGAGAGAGA
>FLMG01002875.1:0-17015 GCA_900088475.1 Hyphochytrium catenoides | reverse complement strand
GAGAGAGAGAGAGAGAGAAACCTACTGAAACCTTTCAATCCTACGTACCTGAAACGGTTGCCTCTTGGCAGTCGATCAGTTGATAGGCGTATTGTAAATAAGCGTTTTCTTTATTCAAAATGAGGTTTTAATGAATCACCAATGATGACCCATTATCCATCCACTTTGTATGTAAAGAAGCTCACTGCATACTGCTTGCACCAAGGAGGGATTTCGAATAGCGCTTGCCAGCCTCCCCGACCTCCCCCAGGAGACCGTTACGTTTTACATGCCCGTAGCGCTGCTGGTCTTCTTTCCGCATCTCTCTCTCTCTCTCCTCTCTCTCTCTCTCTCTCTCTCTCTCTCTCTCCTCGCTCTGTTTCTCTCTCTTCGTCTGCTCTCTCTTTTCCTCATGCCCTTTTCGTTCCTCTCTCTTCCTCTTCACTCGCGCTCTCTGCCTTTTTTGTCGTCCCTTCTCGCTCTCCTCGCTCAGTGTATTTTCAGTGCTTTTTCGTTTGGCACTCCTGTTCGCTTCGCTTTCTTCTCGCTCTCTCTCTCTGCCCTTTTCCTTCTCTCTGTCTTGCGTAGTGCTTACGGGGCCATCCTCTCTCGCCTCTTTCCTGGCAGTCTTCTCCTCCGTGCTCTTCTCTTTCTCCCTCCTCTCTCTCTCTTTCTCTACAATAATATGAACTCTTGTCCCGTTTGTCCCTTTCTATACTACCTCGACCCCTTACGACCTTGGTATGGGATATGTCTCTCTCTCTCTCTCCCTCTCTCTCTCCCTCTCTCGCGCGGCGACTTTCCACTCACTCGCTCCCAAGGTGTCTCTTCTCCCCTGCTAGACTCCTGTCTCTCTGTCTTCCCTCTGTCTGACAGTAGCAGCTTCTCATCCCCTCTCTCCTCCTTTTCGTCTCGCGGCATTTGGGTCGCAAGACGCCTTTCTCTTCCTGGTCCCGGAGTATCAGTTTCTCTTCTGCTGGACCGACAGCCAGGATATATTATGGCTGCCTTATGTTTCGCTGCTGCTTTGGGTTCTTCCTCTTCTTCCTTTTGTTTGTTGGGGGCTTCTTTCTTCCTCCTTTCTCTTATACTCTCTCTCTCTCTCTCTCTCTCTCTCTCGCTTTCTTTCGTTCTCACTGGCTGTCTTCAAACTTCAGCCTGTTGACGACAGCGTTAACGGTTTCTCTCCAACAACGACTGGTGAACTATTTATAACATCAGAACTGAAAGAGGGACCAAGAAAGACAAAGAGAAAGACAGGGAGAGAGAGAGAGAGAAAGAGAGTGAGGAAGAGAGAGAAAGAGAGAGGAAGAGTGAGGAAGAGTGAGAAAGAGTGAGGAAGAGTGAGAAAGAGTGAGGAAGAGAGAGAAAGAGAGAGAGAGAGAAAGAGAGAGAGAGAGAAAGAGGGAGAGAGAGAGAAAGAGAGAGAGAGAAAGAGAAAGAGGGAGAGAGAGAGAGAAAGAGGGAGAGAGAGAGAGAAAGAGAGAGAGAGAAAGAGAGAGAAAGAGAGAAAGAGGGGAAGAGAGGAAGCGCGAGTGAGTGAATGACATCATGTAAAAGCATGTCGAATGGCTTAGGTGGGCAGCCATCTAGAAATATAATGACCAGTAGTCTATGCCTCTGGTCTCTCTCTCTCTCTCCCGATTTCTCTCCCCCGTTCCCTCTCGTTTTGTTGCCTTGTCTCTCACCACGAACAGGCTTTCATCTCAAGACCCATAGGAGGTAAGAAGAGCTCCTCCATAGCCACCTTCCTCTTCTCTCTCTCCTTCAGTGGTAGACAATTCATTAGAAAAAAGAAGCAGTGGTTTCTCTCTCTCTCTCTCTTTTTTTTTTGTCCTGGCTTTTGTCCGTCATCGAGAAGGAGAAAGTTTCTTTTTCTTATCACCTTTTCTCTTCTCTCCTTCAAGCGCATTGCTGCAGAGAAGAGTTTTGCAGAAAGTGACTCTCCTTAGCTACAATTTTGGCATCTTTTTCTCTCTCTCTTTTCTCCCTTTCTCTCGTTACTCCCTCTCTCTCGTTACTCCCTCTCTCTCGTTACTCCCTCTCTCTCGTTACTCCCTCTCTCTTTCTCTGCCTCTCTCTCTCTCTCTCCTTCATTCTTTCTTTCTTCCTTGTTGTTACTCAACAGAAAATGCGGAGGCTATGGCTTTGGATCAGAAGTTTTCGTTATCACTCCGCCACGGTTAGCCTCAAGCCGTCCCCTATCTTTCTCTGCCCAACCTCCTTCCTTCAGAAAGAGAGAAAGAGAGACCAAGTGTTGGACGAGGAAGAAGGCAAGACAATAGAGGGAACAGAGAGAGAGAGAGAGAAAGAGAGAGAGAGAGAGAGAGGGAGGGAGAGAGAGAGAGAGAGAGAGAGAGAGAGAGAGGGGTGAAGAGGGGGAAGTCGCGCATGTCTTCTCTCTTTCTCTTTCAGCGTGCGTCCCTACCATGGTACACCTCTATTTCTGCCCTCCTTCTTCAAAAGACGGGAAATCTGGTACTTCTCTTCCTCCTTTCTCCTCAAGTCCCGACGCTATCCTCTGAGAAAACTCTCTCCAGCTCAGTTCCTCTCTACGGTCCTTAAGTCCCTGAAGCGCTGCTTGCCGAAGAGCAGCCTTTCGAAGGTTGTGCGCTGCTGTCCAAATCTGTGTCTCTCCTCTTGCTGCTCCTGCTGTGCTATATTTCAGCCAAGATGGGACACTGACTGGCTCTCCACTCTCCTGCTGTTCCTTCTGAGAGAGAGGGCGCAGGAACTCATTATTCTGTGTCTTCTCTGCTTGTTGCCCTTCTTTCATGGCGTTGTTGAGCTCTTTCTCCTTCTTCTGCTGCTGCTGCTTCCGATACTGCTCGTTAACATTTGTTTCTCTTCCTTGCGCTGCATCTCCTGACACTGCTGGTTGTCCTTTCACTTCTCTATTTTGGCTGCTGGCCTTGTGTCTATCAAGGAAACGAGAAACTGCAGGATCATTCACGGAAGGAGTATTCGCCCTCTTCCCCGCTGGGGAGAGAGGATGCGAGGGTTGGTTGCCTTGTACAAGAAGATATCCTGCTGCTCTCCATCCCAACCTTCCTGAAAGAGCTCTCTTCTCTCCTGCCACTGTCCCTCTCTCTGTTCTCTCTAGGTTTTCTTCACTTCTCTGGTCAACCCTTTCCTCAGCATATCTTGGCCTCCGTGCTTCGGATCGTAGGGAGAAGAGATGCCTTTCTCGAAGACGAAGAGAGGCGCGCAATGCCGGGACTGGAGACGCTGCAGCGATCGAGAGAGAAGGAGAGAAGAGAGGAGAAGAAGAAGTTGTCTGAGTCTTTCCTTGCACAGCGGTAATCACGCTGCCGTCCAAGGGAGAGACCAAGAGAGACAACCCTAGGACCAGGAAGAATGAAAAAAGAGGGAAGGACTGGAGGAGAGACACTGCCAACACGCCGCCCATCTTCTTCACAAAGAACACTCTTAAGTGCTTTATGAGAGCGAAATGATGAGGGAGAGAGGAGACAGTCAGATTCCTTTCTTAACCAGTAGGAGAAGAGGGAGATTGGTGCCGCGCGCGTGGAGGGAGAGAGGAGAGAGAGTGACGGACTTCTTACAACGTATAATGACAGCAGCAGGACGGGATGGACCGGCGCGGCGGGGGAGAAGGTCAAGCCATCCACTTCCTTTTTGGGGGAAGAAGAAAGAACATTTTTGACCTGCAGGAGATGAGAGGACAATGCAAACGCTCATTAGAGAACAGAAAAAGAAGAGAGAGAGAGAGAGAGAGAGAGAGGGAGCGAGAGAGAGCGAGAGAGAGGGAGAGAGAGCGAAAAAGAGAAAGAGAAAGAGAGAAGGGCGAGCAAAGCGGCAAAGTTCTTTTCCTCAAAATATTAGTAAAAGGTCCTGAGACTCAATTACTACCGAGGAAGGAGTTTTTACAGAAAGCAGAGAGAAGAGGACCAAGAGAGAGAAGGAGAGGCCAGAGAGAGAAGGGGGAGTGGAGAGAGAGAGAGTGTGTAGAGAGAGAGAAAACGGGAGAGGAAGAGACAGGAGAGAGAGAGAAGAGAGGCACGACAGAGAGAGAGTCTTGTGAAAAAATTGAAGGAACGACCGGGGAGAGGTACGAAAGACAAGAAGGGCAGGTACGAACGACAAGTAGGGCAGGCTACAATGGGCAAGAAAAAGACGTGGAAGAGAAAAGAAAGACACTCCGCATCATTGCTCTGTTGCTCTTCTCGTTTCCATGTTGAAGATCCGCGTCCCTTAAATTATTGGCATCGACCGGCTTCTCTTCTTCTGTCTTTCGTAGCTGTTTTCTGTCGTATTATGCTCACTCCTGGCTTGATACTGCTCTCTCTCTCTCTGTCTTTCCCTCCCTCCCACTCTCTCTCTCTCTCTCTCCTACTCTCTCTTTCTCTCTCCCCTCGTTCTCTCTCTCCTCTCTTGCTGTCTTCTTTCGTCACTCGGAGGAACCGGAATGTCTGTTGCCCATTCGACGAGAGGAAAAGAGGAATCTACATCTTTTCTTCAACGCGAGCTGTGTAGCACTACCTTCACAATCATGAAGAGAGGAAGTCAATCTTCTCCTACCCTGGCTCTGTCTGGCTCTCTCTCGATTTGTCTCTCTCTCCATATATCTTTTCCTCCCTCTTGCCTTTAGAACTTCTGTCTCTCTCCTTCTATAGTTTCCTCCTCTCTCCTTATTTATTTAGTGATTGCCACTACTGTTTCGCTTTTAAATTGTCCCGTCTCTTTCTACAGTAAAAAGCGTAAAACGGTAGCGCTAATTTCTGCTATACACACTCTGTCTCCTCACTTCAAGCTCTCTTCCTCCGTCCTCTTGTTTCCCCTTGTCCTCTCTCTCTTCCGTGCTTCTTTCTCCTTCTCTGCATCTTCTTCTATTTAGTTTCTGTCCGTCTTTTCTAGTTCTCGGTCCTTCTCTTCCTTTTTCGTGGGCCATTAGATTCGGTACACCCTCTAGCTCTTTTTCACCCGATGCCTTTATTTTATTGGTCCCGCCTGTCTCTTTTATTTTGCTATAGCTCTGGTCGTTTTTTTACGCTGGGTATCTTTATGCATTGGCTTAGCTTTCTTTTGTAGATAAAGCGAGTAATGTTGGCGGTCCTTCTAATTTTATAGATATTCTTCTTCTTATGCTGTTTATTGACCTTTTACTTTCTAAAAGGAAGTATTAAACTCTATTCCATAGCAAAAAAGAAGAAGAAGAGGAAGAGAAAGAGGAAGAAGAAGAAGAGACAAGAAAAGCTATAACGGCTTGGTCTCATCCTCACCTTGATCTCCTCCACACTCATCATCACTTAAGGAAGAATCATAGCTGATCTCCTCAGTAGTAACGTTAAGGGGACAACGAGGAGGAAGAGGAGAAGAGCCACCAACCACAATGCCCTTATCATCAACCGCCGCGAGGCAAGCGAGCAGCAAGCGAAATGCCCAGCTGCTTTAGCGGAATACGTTTTTTCAGAATCTGAAGTGCATGTCCTTCATGAATCGCCTTAGAGGTTCTCGTGTGATGAAGGCGTGAAGCCATGGCCAAACGGGACCACTGACTAAGATGCCGAGACAGAAGCATCAAGAGCAGAAAGAGCGGTCACACGGAAGCTTCACCACCAGATGTCTTACACTATCAACGACATTCGGCAATGCTCTCCCAGACGACTCCAAAACTAGCGGGGAACACTGCAGCCCTACAGCCTTACAAGGAGCCTCATACTTCTTCAGCTTTACTTTTTCAGACAAACGACCTTTGATATAAAAAATGCGCTTCAGATTCTGAAGCATATTCCTCTTGCAGCTGAACCCTTCATTTGCTTGCCTCGTCAGGTATGTTGATGACAATAATGTCCTCGGCGCATCATCTACCGCTCCTGCTCTTCTTGTTAAACCGGAGGAATACAGGGTAAACGAGTTGGTTGATGAGGATAACGTAATAGATAGTAGTAAACCCATCTAGCCTTCGCGGCGTCTGCTCTGTTCAGCATTGACCGCACCATCCTCTCCCAACTTTGAAGATATGATAGATGTACAACGACCGAGGGAGCTGATGAACAGAGATAGGATTGTACCCAGCCCTTCGTTTGGTGACCTTTTCCTGCTGTTTTGTTTCACTTATTATCTGAGAGGTAGGTCCTACCAGCTGCTCTTCCCCAAGCACCATCATCATTGCCTGTTAATATCTTATTATCCTACGTGGACGCATCGATTAGTGCTGGAATGCACCAAATTCCTTCGCTTGGGAGATCCCAACCTCTATGAAAAGCTAATATAAAAGAAAGAGTCACGTTGGCGGGAGAGGAAGAAGGACCACTACTAAGTCCTTGTTCTCTAGTACTAAGACTCGCTGCCGAGGAGAGACGGAGAGGTCAAGAGAGAAAGGAGATATGCAATTCACAATTTTCTAAACTAGCACGTGATGGTGAGATGAAGAAAGAGAGTGCGATAGACGCAGCCATAGTACAACGTGAAGTATCACCCGTATAATCATACACAAAGTGACTCTATTCTTCGCTAAGGCAACTCTCCTCTCCTTGCCTTTTCCCAAGCGCCTTTAGCGCTCTTTGACCGCATCCCGGCCTCCCAGTTGGCTCTGCGGACAACTGTCTGCAGCAGCTTATTTTGTGACTTCGCGCGGTCGTCTGTCTTTGAACCTTTCAAGAGCGCCTCGCTTTCCCAGCGTTCCAGCGTGTCCAGCATCGTACTCATTTGATCTCTCTGGGCTTGCTGTCGTTTCCACTCCTCCTCCAACTGCTTGACAGTTGGTCTCTCTGCCTCTTTGGGAACCACCCTGAGGTTGTGGCTTCTCTCTCTCTCCTGGAGCTCCAGGAACTTACGGAGAAGACGACTGGAGTACTTGCTCTCGATTTGAATCCTCTCCGCAAGCTTCACAATACTCTCTCTAAAGTCTACGCTCCACTGCTTGGTCTGGGTGAGGTACGCCGTGATATCCTGTGGCGAATATTTAGAGATAAGCTCCTCAAAGTCTGCCAAAGTCTGATAACGACGCCTCTTTGGTAGATACTCCAGCATCTTCTCATGCTCAGACAGGATCGTACCAATTTCCTTCCAAACTAGATCAGGCCTGGACATACTCGGATCTTTTAGCTTAGAAGATGACCTTTCAATCCTGTTAATGGCTTCTTGCTTCAACCTAGCTTCTAACTGTTGTCGTCGTTCTATCAACTCCTTGGCCTGCCGCCCGGCCCCCTTGGGGACACTTTGAGGATCAGGCGTATGAGCCAGAAAGGCATCCAGTCGCATCTGAGTAGCTGCCATTTGCCCCAGGATATCAGGCTGTGACTCAGCAGCTCCTCCTCCATCTCTTGGTGCGATTCCTTCGGGGTCCGCATCAGCCTTCATCCCTTTCTGTGCCTGAATGGCAGGGACTTCTTGCAAGCCTTGATCAAACCCTCTTTGAGGTCCCGGGAAGTCTAGAGGAAGCCCTGGAATGTCAAGCTTCTGAAACGATTCTTCAATGTCGCCCGGAAGCCTCGTGTTCGCTTGATTCATAAGAAGTTCTTCGATAGGATCAACATCCTCGATGGGTTTCGGGTTTATGAGGGACGGATCATCGGATCTGGAAGGAGCTCCAGAGTGCCCTGGCAGGTTGTCATCCTGAAGGAGATACGACAAGAGGCCGCCTTCTTCGTCCTCGCTAGGAAGATTCCAGAAGGCTTCTTCCTCTTCCCCTCTCTCTCCTCCTCTAAGAGGAGGTTGGTGTCCAACCTCTGGGTTGCCGTTGTCGACAATTGCTGGTCCGTGATGGGGCTTTTTGTTCGATGCTTCGGAGGGCAGTTCGTTTTTTCTCTTGCTCCCCGCATGTTGCGTGTGAGAAGAGTGACCAGGATCTGCAGCAGCAGCAGTCTGATGGTTGTGACCGCCATAGAAGTCGAGAGGAAGCTCGGGAATGTCCTGTGTGTCCAATGAAAGCTTTGACGGGTCCGTTACCCGGAGAGCATCTTCGATAGGATCCGGAGCAGAAGTAGCTCTCGGGCTATCGGACCTAAAGAGATTTGAGAGAAGCGCTTCGAAGTCGTCGGTTTGCCCAAGTACTGGGTCTCTCACATCGCGTTGCTGCGGGTTCTGTCCCGTCCGTTTAATAGTCAAAGGTGCCTGAGGATGGTGCTTTCTGATCCTCGTTCTCGCTGTTCTGGTCCGTTTGACGGGAGAGCTACCAGGATGGCGCTTTCTGATATTCTTTCCCTCTGTTCTGGGCCCTTTGACGCGAGAGATACCCGGATGTGCATTAGCATGCTGTCCCCCGCCTCGCCTTCCGGACAACGCTCTGCTTCCTTCTCTCCTTGTTGGAGCTTTAGATAAGAGTTTCCTCTCCTTCCGAAGGTAAGACAAGGAAGAAGAAGGAGTTAGGGGAGATGATTGAATTGAGTGAGAGACAGCAGGAAGAGAGGGAGACGAGGATGATCTCTGCTGGCCGCTCTCAGGGACGAGAGCAGACGGAGTAGCTGTCCCAAGGAAAGGTAAAAAGGAAGAAGCAGCTAAGCAAAGAAAGAGAAAGCACCAAGGGACCATAAGCCCATTGTAAGGCCCCGTTCTCGCCATAAATCCCGTGCTGCTTAAGGACCAGCAGCGGCAACTTGTAGAGTCGCGCAGAAGAGGAAGCAAATGTGAGATTGGTAGAGAGCAAAGAAGGCTGGCAAACTGCCGCGATGTTCCTAAGTAATATTTATGATGATGAACAGCCCTGGAAAAAGTGACTGTGAGAGAATAGAAGCTTGATAGCCAGCGGTAAGACAGAGGAGAGCGAGAAGGCAGATCTAGATGCTACCGCCCAGTCCCTGCACGGAGCAGTAGCTGCCGTCATGTGCGGTAGCATAGAGACTAGAGTATCTGTGCAAGACAGAGACGGCCAAAAAGCAAAGCTTGCTTTGGTGAGAGAGACGGAATAGGGGAAGGAAGTTGAAGGAGATTAAGCTCGCCCGGCAAAACGTAGGGCGAGGAGTAGATGACGTTAGCTGGTAGAGGAAGGAGGGATGCAATAACAACCAGGAGGAAAGACGTGCAAAGGATGCCCGGAATGCGTAGGAAAGGGAGAGAGAGGCCCAAAATTTAGAAATATAACAGCTTGATCCTTGTCCGTATGTGGCTCGTCGTCTCTTGATGTTTAATCTAGCCAGTGCACATCCAAGTCCCTCTTCTCTCTTCAGTCTCGGAAATGTCCCCCTCTCTCTCTCAGTCTGGACCTATCAATCTCTTCCGGCTCTCGTCTCTAGCATCATCCACTTCTTCTTCGTCTTACTACCCAGTCCGCTCCGCCTCCGTAGTGTGTCCTGGCATCGTCTCTCCGATGACGTCTGGTGATGGTGAATTGTACAGCTGTCTGGTGTCGTCTCCAGCTTTGTCTCCTCTGACTCTATTCTTGCCTCTTCTTCTGTCTCTTCTGCTTGGTCCGTCTACTTCCCTGTGACTACTAATAGTTCTATTACTAGGAAACAACCACCAGACAACAGCCTCGAGCTGAACAAATTCAGTTCTTTCTTGCCTTTTTCTATAATAAAATCCCTATGTTTTTACGGGTCCAAGGGAGCTAGTCACTCCGGTTCAGCAAAAGCAAGGCTAAAAAGGAACCGATGGCTTTCTGTTGATCAGACTCAGTTCGAAGTTCCCTCACCTCAGTCCCAGCACTAATAAGCGCTAAATAAATGGCTTTAGTCAAGTTGCAGAGTAGACGAGGAGGAAATGTTATGTTATTTTAGAGAAGATGAGGCGGGGCGAGGCGGCTGGCGGCCAAGCCATGAAGAGAACACGGCTAAGGAACCCGCCCGTACCTACCGGTATTCCTCTCTTTTTTTATACAAAACAGTAGTCGTAGTAGTAGAGACGGTCGTAGAGGTGAACTTCTATTCCTACCCTCTTTCCATCTTCTTCTTTATTCCTTTTCTTCTATGAAACTTTTTTATGGTTGCATTCATTTTATAAAACATCTCTTTAGGACAATATAGTTCTATGTGGCGAGACCCTATCACCTCTCACTTTTTTATTAGAATAAGAAGAAGAAGTGTATTCCACTCTTTACATTATATTTTTTATAATACAGTAGTCGTAGTAGAGACGGTCGTAGAGAATGAACTTCTATTCCTACCCTCTTTCAGCTTTGATCTTTATTCCTTTTCTCCTATGGAGCTTTTTATGTTTTGCATTCATTCCATAAAACATTCATATTTTTGTCAATATTTCTAAGGCGGCGAGACCCTGTCACCTCTCACTTTTATTTGGAAAAGTGTATTCCTCTCTTTTCTTAAGAAATAAAACAGTAGTCGTAGTCTTGGTCGTAGTAGTAGAGACGGTCGAAAAGGATTAACTTCTATTATTCCTACCCTCTTTCCATCTTCTTCTTCATTCCTTTTCTTCTATGAAACTTTCTTATGTTTTGCCGTTCAGTTTTATAAACATCTATTTAGGCACAATAATTCTACGTGGCGAGACCCTATCACCTCTCACTCTTATGACTTTTTATACTTCTGTACGGAGTAGAAAATTGTTGATTGTGTCGGACACCTGGTGAAGCTTCAGTGTGACCGCTCTTCTTCTCTTGATGCTTCTCGGCATCTTGTTGGTCAATAATGGTGCTGGTTGACCATGGCTTCAGGCCTTCACATGAGAGTCTCTCTGGCAATTCATGAAGAAAATGTGCTTCAGAGTCTGAAGAAGCGTATTCCTCTTGATCAGTTGGACTGTTCTCTTGATTGCCTCGCGATGACATTGTTGGTGATGGTGGTTCACCTCCTCCTCCTCCTTCTCGTTCTCCCCTTATTAGTATTGAGGAGATCAGCTATGGTTCTTCTTCCTTTACTGATGATGAACGTGGAGGAGATCGAGCTGAGGACGAGATCATGGCTTACAGCTTTTCGTTGTCTCTTCTTCGTCCTCTTCTTCCTGTTTTTCTCCTTCATCTTCTTCTTCTTCTGCTTTTTCTTCTTCTACCCCCTCTTCTTCTGAGTAGTAGCTGCTATAGCCATTAAAAGCTAACCCTAACGTTATAATAACGTATTATGGACTAATTCCACGCAAGAGAAGAACAAGAATCGAAGAAGAAGAAGAAAGAGAACGAAGAAGATAGAACTATAAAGAGAAGAAAGAGAAGAAGTCGAAGAGGAAGACGAAGGAGAAGAGACAACATGAGCTATTGAGCCTTGGTGTCTTCTTCATCATCAACTCTACTACCTTCTTCTTCTTCACGCGCGGTATGAGAGAAAGGAGAATCATAATAGTCAATTTCCTATGTAATAACAACAGGAAAAAAAGGAGGAGTAGTGGGAGAAGGTGATAAAAACAGCGGGACCATCATTATGCTCAACCAGCAGGCAACAAGCAAGAGCAGGGTCCGCTGACGAGAAACTACGCGTCAGAAAGAATGAAGCGCATTTTCTCCATGGCCAACCGAGACCAATGACCATAATGCCGTCAAGGATCCAGAGCGCCACGATCACACTGATGAGAGCTTCACAACAAGTTGTTCCACACAGTCCAGAACACGCGGCATAGCTCCACCAAAAGACTCCTCCCTCCCAGACGAGTGGCACAAACTGCAGCCCCACAGCCGGGCAGGGACCCTCGTCGTACTTCCTCAACTTCGCTATCTCAGACAAACTTCCTTGATAATCGGCATGGAATTGCTGCACAAGGAAGGGTTCTGGATTACAGCGAGTCCGTGACTGACGGACACATCATCAAAGGCCGTTTGCTGATAACAAGTTGAGAAGCCACGAACCAACAAATCTCCAGGCTTCTGATTGGAGCCCGAAAGAATGGTGGCGAGGTTCGCGGGGACTTTGAGAGCAGAGTCCCGAAAAGCATGGAAGAGGAGGTCTTGTACACGGCTTATTATTTCTTCATATGTCTAGGAGTCAAAAGAAGAAGGAAAGGGAAAGAGGAGACATGATAGATGAAGAAAGAGAAGATAGAGGAAAACGTTAAAGACAGCAATAAAGTCTTTCTTAACCTCCTCCCTTCTCTCTCCCTCTCCCCCCCGAGCACCATCATCAGAGAAGAGATGATTCACACTTGACTGCCTTAGCAAGTTTTATGCTAATAGGGAAAAAGGACCAGAGACAACCAACAAACCCATCCTCACTCGCTGCGCAGAGAAGGAAAGAAAGAATCATCCAAAATGCTGAGGAGAAGAGAGAGTTGTTTCCTGCCTTCCCCTTACTTTTCTCGTCTCTAGACCTTTTGATCAGCCTTTCTTTTAGAGATGTTGATGGTGGCGAGGAGGAGGAAGGATGTGGAAGTCATCACTTAGCTCTTTCGCACTAACAGCAAGCTATCGGTGGATGTCCTAGTTGTGCCATAGTTTGAGGAGAAAGAAAGATTGAAAAGGGAGAGGAAGGAGAAGGACGAGGAGGGATCGAGAAGACGAAGAAGTCAAGAGACAAGAGGTACGAGGAGAGAACTCTTGGAAGAAGAAGTCTTCATTCTTCTCCTTTAGCATCTTTTAGATAATAATAAAGAATATCTCTTCTTCTCTCCGCGTCTGGCAAATCCACCTTCCACTATCTTGGCGAGCTGGTAGATTGTGTTCCTCCTCTACCGCGTTATAGGCGATGAAGATGCATTAGAGGAGAAGACATCCTCCTGCATCAGCAGCAGTTGAACCCTCTGATGCCCAAGAACTCATTTGCACGCCATCATGAGGGCGTCTTTCTATCTCTCATGTCTCTGAGGTGAGAAGACGGAACAAAGATAGCTCTTACTAGGACTTTCACGATCGGTCGTTAAGAAGTATGGATAGCACCAAGAGAGTAACTGATGGTGGTAGTGGCAGAGGTACTACGCCAGGAAAGAGGGAAGAGAAGAACAG
Source organism: Hyphochytrium catenoides (assembly GCA_900088475.1). NCBI lineage: Eukaryota > Hyphochytriomycetes > Hyphochytriales > Hyphochytriaceae > Hyphochytrium > Hyphochytrium catenoides. The sequence goes on along the minus strand of FLMG01002875.1, from coordinate 4,255 downwards.
TAGGTAGAAGGACATGGCTGGACGTAGGGCATCTGCGACAGGCAAGCAAAGGCTGTCCTGGTTCGGCTTCGTGACCAGCCACCACGGACAGAAGAGAAGGATTATCCTCGTCTTCTCTAGGCAATATCTACTCTCTATGACTCTCTTTATCTCCACCTTTGTCCCCTTATCGCACTTCTGTTCTTCCTATCCCGCTGGTGAGGAAGACTCTGGAAAATAGAAGAAGGTGCGTGGCGATTCTTAGTTGAAAAAAGGAAGAAAAGGAGACTGTGAAGTTAGCAGGTAAAAGAGCAGATATAATTAGAGCTGGACGCCCTGCGGGAAAGAGGTGTCCTCTAGCTCAGTGAGGACTACTCCGTTCTCAAGAAAAAGCTACCTTCTAATAATAGAGCCTCACATGACGAAGGAGCTGAGAGATGAAATCGAGCATTCTTTCTGAAGGTTCCTCGTTCATTGTCTTTAACTTCTCTGTCTCTTCAAACATCTTTCTTCTGTAACTCGCCCTGCACTGCTGCTGCGCGTGCGCCGTTTGCTGGGGCGTCTAGCCTCCTCGCTTGTGGCGGCAATGCCCGGACGGCTGGATGAGTTCTGAAGAATAAATCGTTCAATTGTGCTGGTGCGCCGTTTGCTGAGGCAGCTAGCTGCTCCGTTTGTGGCGCCCGTGGCCGGACGGCTGGATGAGTTCTGAAGAATAAATCGTTCAATTGTGCTGGTGCGCCGTTTGCTGAGGCAGCTAGCTGCTTCGTTTGTGGCGCCGGTGGCCGGACGGCTAGGTTGACAGCTGCTGGAACAACTTCTGCTACTTTGGCAGATGGTCTGACGGCTTCTGGATGAGATTTATCGACGATTTGATCTTCTTTCAATGCTGCTCCTGGTGCATCCTTTGGTACTGCTGGCGCTGATCGCGGGTCTACTCCGGGGTGGATTTCGTAGAATAGATCTACCTTGGGTCCGCCTGGTAAAGCTTCACCTTTTCCTGCCTTTCTTTGCCGTCGCTCTGCCATGCTCTTGATATAAGGTGCCGTATGCGTCCCAGTTGCTCTCGTCCCGCCTCGGATGGTGGTGGCTCTGACAACCTCTGGGGACCCTGGTGCTTTTGGTACTGCTTGTGGTGTCCTGAACGCCAGTGACCGCCGGTTCTCAAGGTGAGAGAAGGAGTTGCCGCCAACGGAAGGTGAGAAGACAATCTGATATTTATGAAGAGAGAGTGAACGCTGTTCTCCTAACTTTTCAGCACTTTGTGTCCGTGCAGTAGCTGTAGAAGTAAGCATAGAAGAGAGAAACAGAAGAAAGAAAGTTTTAGCTAAAGAGCTTCTCAGCGACAGAGTTGCGTTGATCATCCTTGCTGCCTGATAATGAAGCGCTACACAGCGTCAACGCGCCAAAAGGGGAGAAAGAGAGAGGGAGAGAGAAGAGAGCAGAGGGAAGAGAACAACAGATGGCGCGCGCTGTGCCTCGTGGTGACTCTAAGGTCTCTCTTATTATCAGAGGAAATTGTGCAATGAGTTGACAAAGATCCAACATCTTCTTCAGCTTTCTTCTTGAGGGCAGTAGAAGAGTGCACGAGGCAGAGAGGACAGAGAGGAGAGAAATGTGGATGCGTAAGCACGAACAGAGAGAGGATGCGACAGAAAGAGACCGTGGTAGTAGGAGAGAAGCAGGGGACGCAGCCATAAAAGTTAGAAGAGCGGCCGAGACAGACCGGGCGGTGTGGGAGCGGTAGCATAGAAGACGGTAATGAGAGACGGATGGAGATGAGTGGTAGAGAAGAAGAAGAAAGAGCCTGAGGAAAGGGAGGAAGAAGATCATCAAAGCACTCAGAGGACAAGTGGTCGGAGGAATCACCGAAGAAGAGGAAAGAAACAAGCAATAGGGAACGGACAAGAGGGAGGAGAAGATACCATCAGGATGATGGATGGTCAGGAAAGATCAGCCCTTTCTTCTCTTCTTTTTTTGAGCCGGACACCGCCATCAGATTAGGAGCTCGCGCCGGAGAGAGCCAGACAACCAGGGGAAAAGGAGGACGTAAGGTGACAATGGAGGAAGAAGTGTTCAGTAGATTAGGGGATTCTTGGGAGGGAGGAAGAAAAAGAAAGCTCTCTCCTCTAAAGACTGCATCATCCAGTGCTGCCAAGACTGTCTGGGACAGAGGAGAACAACAGGAGAATCAGACGAGTGGACGAGGAGGCAATTGCAGAAGAAGACGGGGCAGCAGCATCATCATGCAACGAGAACGGAGGAAGAGGAAGGACAAGGAGAGAGTTCCGTGATGGTATTTTCATAAAACAGACAGAGAACGAGAGCGAGCGAGAGAAAGAGAGAGAAACAGAGAGAGAGAGCCGAGGATAGGGGCAATGAACGGGTGTCTAGCTTACCCCCGCTTCTCCTCCTTCTTGTCACTCCTAATAATCGTCTCCTTCCTTGTGTTCCGCTTTGCTGCTCGCGGTTTCCCCTGTCTTTGTTTTTTCCGACCACCAACTCTGGCTTTCTTCCTTCCATGGCTCTCTGTCTCTCCTCTATGACTTCTCGCTCTCTCACGGCATCTCCCCCTCTGGTTGCTCTCTCTTCGCACAATATCTTTTCCTAGTACTCGTGATCTCTCGCCTCTCTATTCTGTCGTTTTTCTCTTTTGTCGTTTTCTCTTTCTACCTCCTCTCTCTCTTTCTTCATATGTTCTTTTTCTGTCTAGTTGTTCCGTTAGAAAGTAATCTTTCTGGCTCTTCAATGCTTATCTTCTTGCTTATCATGCTTGTCTTCTCTGGCTCTCTGCCTCGCTTCTCCTCCATCACCAGTGGAGGTAATAACAGGAGGAGCAAAGGATTGGAGAAGGCGGTTGCAGAAGAAGAGACAGAGCAGAAGAACCTGCGGAGCAAGTCCAAAGCATCATCAAGGTTCGAGACCGGAGCGATTAAAGAAAGAGAGAAAATGCTCCTGTTGGTTGGGAGAATAGTAGTTCTAGTAATAAAGCGAGAGAGAGTCTTAGTCGTTCTTCATCATCATGTCGTCACTTGGCGATCTTCCCCTTCTCTTCATTCTTTCGCCACCACCCACTCTGTCTTTCCTCAAGATGAACGTCTCTCTATTCTTTCTCTGGCGTCTCTGTCTCTCCTCTCTCTCTCTCTCTCTCTCTCTCTCTCTCTCTCTCTTCTTTTTTATGGGCTATTCTCTCTCTCTCTCTCGCCCTCTATAATTATAATTTTTTTCTCGGTCTAATTTCTCAACAAAAAAAAACAATATCTCTGGCTCTTCAACATCAAATCTTCCCTGGCTCTGGCTCGCCTCTGCTCCTCCATCACTAACACTTGTGCAGTACCGAAAGAAGCAAAAGATACCGGAGAAAATAAAGAGCACAAGTAACCAGTCTCCGTAAATACTCCGTACTCAACCATAACAAAAAAGAACATGACCGAAAAAAGGCGGTGCCCCAATACGGAACTAGTGGACAGTCTCAAAAGATCCGTGCGTACCGGTAGGAACGGAGTTAGGAGCACCGAAAGCAGAAATAGACCGCGCCTAAAATAGTAGAACTAGTGCTAATAAGAGAAAACGGTACAATAATAGGAAGAAAGCTTAAGCTTATCTTGCGACGGCTGAGCTCGTTGGTGACGGGATGGCTGCTGGCTGGTGATTCATCTCATCTCCCCCTCCTCCCTCTTCTCCGCTTATCATTACTGAGGGAATCAACTCTGTCTTCCTTTACTGATGATGAACATGGAGCAAATCGAGCTGGTGAGGAAGAGCCCAAGGCTTTATAATAGGCTTTTCTTTTCTCTTCTTCTTCCTCTTTTCTTTCTCTTTTCCTTCTTCATCTTCTCTCATCTTCTTAGTAGATATTAGTAGTAGCTATAAACAAGTAAAAAGAGGGCTAAACAGTTAAAATGTGTGTCGTTGAAATATAAAAAAAAAGTGTATCCTTTCAGAATGATTTCTAGTGTCTATAAAAATAAGGCTTATTTTTTAATTACTGTTTTAGTGCCTTTTTGTTGATTGCATAATGTCTCCTCTTCATTTCTCTTCTTCTTCTCCTTCTTCTGCCTCTTGTTCTCGTCTTTCTTGTTGTTCTTCTTCCTTTTTTACCTCTTCTTTTTCTACTTCTGTCTATAAAGTAGAGAAATTCATGAAGTGAAAGTGAAAAACAGACCTCCTCCCCCTCGTTCTCCCCTTGTTACTGCTAAGAAGATTGACGATGATTCTTCCTTTACTGCTGATGATGTCCCTTATTGCAAATAAGTTCATCATCGCTCAACTCAATTCC
>FLMG01002872.1:3809-19436 GCA_900088475.1 Hyphochytrium catenoides | reverse complement strand
AGAGAGAGAGAGAGAGAAAGAATGAGAACGATGAGTCCTTCGTCTGATGCCCTGGTAGCGCCCTAGAGTGCTGGTCTTCCTTCTGACGATCATAGAGCTGAAGGTGATAGGTAGAGAAGAGCATGGGCACGTCGTCCCACGTCATTAGGGAGGCCTGCAGAGGACTTTGAGAGTAGAGGTTGAAGCATTTCCTTCTGCCTCACCAATTTTTAGTTCACGTCTTGCTGGAGAGAGGTCGTTGCTTGTGTCGATCGAGCTCTTCACTGACTAGGTTCTACGGCAACACGGAAGGAGCCTTAGCGAAGATACTGCTGAATGAGGAAGAGTCTAGGCTGAGATGATGCAGAGACTAGGGAGCGCCGCGCTGAGAGTCAACTCAGTCACATTGCAGCTCCTAAAACCCCTAAGACCTTGGCAACACAGACAGTTTGCTTCTCTTCTGTCCTGTGTGGACACCAGCCACAAAGGAGGGCCCTCTCGTCCTCTGCCCTACGTCAGCCAACACCAATTCTCCTCTAAAGCAGCTCCTTATGAAGGAGAGAAGAAGTCCAGAAAGATCCCAGAGATATACAGAACGCCTATCCCTGCCCCACGCACTTATGGGCAGAACATCCGCCCGATCAGCGCCACTCGGGCAGACGTCAGACAAGAGAGGTGGAACTGGCTCCTCCGTCTCATGGGATACTATCGAGGAGAGACCGCGCGAATCCGTCACTCTCGGGTCCTGCTAAATGCTTGTGCGCAGCACGCAGCCAGAAGAGAGTTCTTTGAGAATCTTGCGATAGAGCCGCGTTTCTTGAGCCAACATGCGGTACTCATGCTGCACATCTGGTTAGTCCACCGCCGACTGGTAGAGGAGGGAGAAGATGGCCGCCAGATGGATGAAGCTCTGTTTGACAGGCTCTGGGATGAGGTTCAAGTCCGCATTCGGGCGCTAGGCGTCCCAGAGATCACAGTGAACAAGCACCTCCGAGATGTGCAGAAAGTCTCTTTCACAGCCTGTATGGCCTTAGATCAAGGACTAGAGCAGGGCCTTGACGCTCTTATTGAGGCGGTGAGGAAGCACGTCTTCCTGATGGACGAGGAAGGGAGAAATACGCCACTTACGGGCAAACAACAGGCAGCTCTAGCCAAAAGTCTTACAGCGGTAGCAAAGTATGTTCATAGAGAACTGGGCGCTCTCAGGGCTCTACCGGTGGAGGATGTGATGATTGGAGACTTTATCTTTGGGGAGCCTCCTCCGCCAGGTGGGAACGCTGCCAAATATCCGGATTACCATGGCCCTGGCGTGGTATGGGAGGGCAAATGGGTAGAGGCGCTGGATCAACGGGGTAGGACTTACTATTGGAATGCAGAGACGAGGGCCGTTACGTGGGAGCTTCCTGAAGATTGTGATAGGCAGATCTCTCTTCTGTGAGAAGAGAATAGGACACAAAAGGGAAAGTAGCTCTATCCTCCAAGGTGTCCTCTATGCGACGATTTCAATCAAATAGTTAGAGAAGAGACAGCGACAGTTTTGAAAGACACGGGAGGAATGGAAGCGGAGAGATGGACGTGGAAATCGGCGGCAGGATCTCTGTCATGATGTCAGTGCTTCTGCCGTGGACAGTACATCTTTGTTCCTGGTCTTGGACATAAAATATCTATTCCATCTTGAGAGCTTTGCGACTTCCTTCCACTTGCACCCTCCTGGCCATAAAGCACCGGCCATCCAGACATTCACCAAATCTTTTCGTCCAGCTCTCTTGCTTGGTATGAGCTCTTTCATGTGTCTCACGCTCTCATCGTTTCTAGAGTATCTTCTCCTTTGTCCTAAGGTTAGCCGTCTATTACGTCTCCGTACGCAAGCTTTCACTACTGCGTCTTTCTCGCTAACTCTTTACACTCCGCTCTGCCCTAAGCAAGAAAATATCTCCCCTCTTGCTCACTCCTTCTAGTCAGTTCCATCGCATGTTATAGGGTTGTGCCCCTCCTGCTTGTACATCTGACTCATTCAGGTCGGTTACCCAGAGCTGGTAAGAGACGTTTACTGCTAAGGTGGGGAGAGGAGTGAAGGAAATGGATGGGACCCCTTCCTGAGGTAGGGAAAGGGAATTCCACTGCGACAGATTCAGCATTGAGGATGCCGTAGGCACTGTGTAATAAAGACGAAGAGGTATGGCCCCCTTCTCTTTGACGCTGAGATGCTGGGAATGATTCTATCTCCCTTGAAGTCGACAGCTGCACTACTACGTGGCCATCGACCGTCGAGTGCGAGGGTCCTACGGCTCCTTAATGGTAGACTTCCATTCACCTCCTCTGAGGAAGTCAAAATGGACAGCCCTTCCGACCGCGTGCTACATTTCAAGCATTGGCTAGGCAATATCCTTAGAAAAAGAAGCGCCGGTGGCGATGAGACTATTGCTGTCTGTCGCTGCCGCTGGGTGCTGTCACTACTGATCACTACTTTGTGACGATACAGTGCCGGCCGTGGACCAGATAGACCGCTTGAGGAAGAACGTATTATCAAAGGATGAAATATATGTTAGGCCAAGCCTGTCTTGTTGCCCTCTTCCGGGTCTTTAGCACAGGCGGCTGTCGGCTTTATCTGGACGCTCCTGGTCCTCTCTCTCCAACGTTCCTTTGGACCCCGCTCCTGCAGCCATTCTCTGCACTTCTTACCAGAAACTCCAAAAGTCTTCTTCCGTCCATACGTTACAGTGACGGATAAACCCTTTATTTTTTCTACATATTCTCTAAGATAGCTAAGAGCTATTCGTAGCGCGCTAGTCTATAGCCACTCTTCTCTTTCTCTCTTTCTTCGTCTCTCTCTTCTCTCTCTCTCTCTTTCCCTCTCGCCGCTGCCTTTCTCTATCTTTGTATATTTAATTCCTCTGTCTTGCTCTCTCACACCTCCGCTTCCTCAGTTCTTTCTCTCTTTTATTGTTCTCGCTATGCTCATGTCTTACTGACTATTTATTTCTTTACCTCTCTTGTGGTTTATGCTCTCAACCTCTCCTTTTGCCTCTCTTGCTCTTACGGAATGACTCTTTTTTCCCTTATGACTAAGACAGAAGCCAAGTTTTGAAAGTAAGGAACAGGTGAAAGGGAGCAGAGAAGTCCCTGCTATCTCTTCCCTCCTCTATCTTCATTGGAAAAACAAAGTCATAACCAAGTTCCACAGCGGTGAAATTGGATAAAGCAAGGAGAGGAAAAATACGCCACGACAGCCACACGCTGGAAGACGGGAGGAAAGGATTGAACAACAGTCGCGGGGAACGTAAGCAAGCACTTTAAGACTGTGATGTACATTCTTTGTGAATGGCCAAAGAAGTACAAGTGTGAAGGGAGACGTAAAGCCATAGACGGACGCTCTCGAGGCCCACTAGTCCACCAGCATCAAGCGGACATCCTTCACCTACATAAAACTTCACAAGCCGTCCCTCCAGGCAATCAACGTGGACTCGCGCCAACAGTGCCTCCAAGTGACACCACCTCTTGAGGCCCGTCCGCACGATGGCGTGGTATCCCATAGCTTTTAAACTGAGAAGAAGTCTTCTCTGATCGAGTCAGGAACGATGCTAGGTCGCTAACAGTCATGCCGTCCGTTGGTCCTTGCTGCATGCGATCGACAGGAAAGGAAGATCAGAAGCTTGTCAACAATGGGCTGCTGGCATCATCGTACTTTAGGGTTCCTCGATTTAGTTCGGCCAATTCTATATGTTCCATCTAAGACATCAACTTAGTTTCTGACAATTGGTTGCTAGATTCGGTCAGTAACGCCTCTTCCTTGACCAATAATAGTGAATGCCGTAAGACAGAACTGCTCTACTGTTTGCCTACTTACTTTTTAACTACTAAATAGTCTCTACCGTTCTACTTTCGGGCCACAAGCAAGGCCTCAAGTAGAGTTGGACTTATACCCTGGCAGCATGGGATTTAAATAGGTGAGGCACATACTTGAGGTACTTGTACGACATGTCCTTCAAAGCACATGTCCTTCAAAGCAAAGGACGAGTTCTGGAAGTAAGTACCATACTGGGCTAGCTGGTAGGAATTACTTCACTTCGCTTATACTTACTTATGGCTACTTACTTGCCCTGGTACAGCTCCTGGCGAGGAGCGAGGAGGCCGTGATCTTCTTCCCCGCCAAGAGTGCACTCCGCCTGTCGCACCAGTACATTCATCACCTCCTCACCACCCTCGACCATGCTTACCTTTCCCTTCCTTCAACAGCAGGCAGGCTGAGAGGACACGGACCCTGCCAGCCAGAGCAGAAGAACCCCATGTTCTAATGGCTGGAGGAGGAGAGCAGTGTTCGACAACAGTGGACTCATAATAAGAAGAAGAACGGGAGGATGATGAGGGTGCTGAAGTAGTGACTTCGTGCCACAAGCGTTAAGATGTACTCCGGAGTAGTTCTAACGCGTAGAACTAATCTCTAGAGCAGCGCTTCTACTCGTCTACAATCGCCGACCGCCGACCACTAGTTCTACCTGCAAGAACAGTATTTTTCTTTCAGCGGACAGGAGGAGTAGGGCATAGGTCTTCCCTCCGCTCTGACTACTGACTAACTCCGAGCAATCGTTCTATAGAACTACTGTCATATTTTGGGCTGTGTCATCTCCGGAACCGCTTTGGACGACATGCGCTCTGGCTTTTGGGCGGAGGCAGTCATCGTTCATGAAAATGTCTTGGCTTTGTACAATAATAGGGGAAAAGGAACTCCTCTTCGTACATCTAAGAATCAACCATCTCCTATGGCCTCGGATGGGCAGGGAAGAAACAGAGTCTTCGCCTAAACTTGTCCATCTAACGCCGTCGTCGCAATGCGTTTCCCTGCTTGATCTTATTTCTTCTATCCATGTACGTTTTTGGATGGTCGGGGTTGTCGGTCATATATCTTTTTATTTATTAGCAGGCAGTTCTACTCGGATCTTAGACATTGCTGCTACTATGGAACTTCTACTGCTGGCATGTGCTTCGTTGGTTCCTTCCTCTTCACAGCCTTCCGTCGTCTACCGACTCGTAATGACAGTGATGAAAGATGTCGGCTCTGGGTACGGGGGCGATCAAATAACAGTGGTGCCCTGGTATCGCTGGCAGCTGGCGCAGCACTCTGTCATTAACGAAGAGGTTGCTGCTCGTTGAACTCTGCTGCTGCTTGCGAAAGAGAGAAACTTCGACTTTCTTAGGTCGCTGACTTCTTTTCCTTGAGTCACTCGTTCCACAGATTTCTGAAAGAGCACAAAGGTGGCCACTTCGGACTTTCCTCTTGCAGAACCCCGGCTGCAGATACGCGACAGGCCATAAGTAGCACTTCACTAGAAGCAAGAGCTTGATAGCGGAAAAGAGTAATTGTCCTCAGGGAGAGAGAGTAAACTCTGTCTCGTGGCGGTGGCTGGTGGCTAACCCCCGAGTGAGGCACGTGAGGCAGAGAGTCAGCGGAGACAGTCTGCCTACTGGTGGTCTACCGTACGCCGTGCCTTGCTTTGTTTTACCGTTTCCACTCTTCCGTCCAGCAGTCAAAGGCATCGAACTCTGCCCTCTACCCTGGTGGTGGAGGTGGCCATCAATGCAGTCGCCAAGGGGTCAACAGCAGAGACAGGAAAGAAGAAAGAAGAAGCGACGGAGAAGGAACAATAACAAACAGAAGAAAAGCGATGGTGTATAAGATTTGTGAAGGTTGAAGAAGGAAAAGACGAGTGGAAGGAAAAGCTTGGTTCAAGCCTAACCCTTAGACAACAGAAGATACTGACAAGCTGGAACCAGGAAGCAAGCAGGATGGCTAGAAGAGTACCAGGACTAACTAGGAAAAACGAGTAGAACGAGTTCTGCTCATCCGTGGCTCTGGCTTCTTGTCGTAGTGCATAGTAGAGGCAGGTTTGGGTCGTCTGCTCTCCTCTTTTGACCACTTGCCTCTTTTTTGTAGAGCAGCGAGACCCGGTAACAGAGGCCCTGGTAGAGCATACCAGGGAAGAGAGAGAGAGAGACAAGAAGAGAGAGAAAAAGAAACGGAAGTCAGAGGAGACGAATCCTTTCGTTGCAAGTTTGTTGTCAGGCATTATTATTGGCTTGTAGCGTGTGGCTCGACTGGAGGTAGGCACTACCATCATAGGGCAGAATTGGACCATGAAAGCGTTTCCTAGGGCTCTGAGGAACGGTAAGCAAGCGCAAAAGCCGAAGAATCACTTGACGTGACTGGCTCTTTCTTCTCAGATCTTTCCTTTCTTCTCTCTCTTCTTTTCTAACCGCACTTCAGAGCTAACGTTCTTTCACTGCCTTGTTAAGTGAGAGTCAGCGCTGGAGCTCTTGTGGCTCTTTGTCTACTTCGTTAGTCAACAGCAGCCATTGCTAGGATCGTAAAACAGAAATTCAAGAGAGAGATAAAGTCGGAGAGCGGGGTGAGACAGAAGCTGCTGCACTGTTTCCTGTTAGGTTGTCTCCTCAATCCACCGTTCATAGGAGGAGACAAGGCAGCGGCTTCTTCTCTACATTGTTGCCATCTTCTCCTACCTCTCCTCCTCTTTCTCAATCTCTCTTCCTGATTGCTCCACTTGACATCGAACCGCCACTTATCCTTTTTGCCTCTAGGGCGCAGGCGGTCATCCTTAGGAGCCTTCAAAACCTCTCCTCATCATACCAAACAACAACCCTATAATAAGACGATGCCGCGTTGGCTCTCTTTCGCTACCATTGGAGCCTGTCTCCTCTTCTCTCTCGCGGGAGAAGCTGCAGCCAACTCGACGCCAAGCCGAGTTCCGCAGAAGAATGACAGGATTGTCATCGTTGGCGCTGGCCCTGCTGGGATCCACATGTCCTACGCTCTGACTCAGGAAGGATACACAGATATTACGGTGCTCGAGCGCTTGAACTATGTCGGCGGCAAAGTCACCGGCGGCCCTAAAGGCACCAACATGTCTACCATCGACACTGGAGCTGTGCTCCTGACCGTGGGCTACCGCAACCTCCTCCCGCTCATCTTCAAGCTGGGCCTCGGTGTAGAGAACTCGACCAGCCGTGACCCTCCGGTCGGTATGTCGATGAAGCTTAACCAGTCCCCAAAGGAAGTAGTGGACTATGAGGAAACCTTCTTTGATACCGTGAGGAGCTACACCGGAGACAAAGATGCCGATAGAGAGACTATGAAAGGAAGAGTGGTCCAGTGTCTCCAGAAGTACACTGACGACTGGACGCAGATCGTCGGCCCTTACATAGACCCTACCTCCCGTCTCCCCAAGCGCATCCCTACCCAGATCCTGAAAGGGAAACTTCAGGGGTCTGCCAAGCAATACTTTGAAGAAATTAACTGCCCTGAGCTTGGCGCCATGGTGGCCTTCGCGAACACTCTCTATGGCTATGGAAGCAATGTGAGAATCACCAAGTTCTACCTGTTTACCTTCCTAGTACCCCAGTACTTTGGACTCTTCCTGTCCCGCTGTCCTAAGGAAGTCTTCGGAGATATTTGTGACTTCGGTGTGGATCCTTCTGCTTTCGTCATCAACCCTTTCATGAGAATCAAAGGAGGCTTCCACGGGCTCTTCAGGAAGCTGGCGGACAACTCCGTTGCTAAGTTCAAGACTGGCGTAGAGATCAAGTCCATTAAAAGAAATAAAGGCGCGAAGAAGCATGCAAACGCGAAGCAGGACGCACCAGTGGTAGTAGAGTTCGCACAGAGGAAGGCAGGCAGCCGGGAAGAAGGTCCAGTACAGACTCAAGAGTTTGACTTCCTCATCATCGCTGCGGACCCAACCAACGCTGTTGCTCCTGGCGGATGGCTCGACGCCACCAAGGAAGAGAAGCGTCTGTTTGCCCCTCGTGATACTTCGACGATTGTGGGCACTCTCTTCTCTTCCGAGTCCAAATTCTATAACAATGTTACGAACAACAAGATCCCAGGCCTTCATGGCCCCACCGTCTTCTTCACCGACGTTCTCGTTGACTTCGACAACAAGGAGCAGCTAGGCCATACCACAGCTCTCATTGACTTCACCCCATTCACAGGCGGGTCTATGGATGACTCGACCAAATACACCGTTGCCTATCAAATCTATGACCACTATGATATTGACAAGGTGGCACCTGGCTTCTACATGGGCAACTCTCAGGAGGGGCAGAAGTTTAGAAGCAAGGCTCGTAGCACACTAAAGGACCAGCTTACTCCTCACGGCTTCTCGGGGGTCAAGGTCCATCAGCAAAATGTCTACTCTTACAGCCCCCGCATGTTTGAGGAACAGGCACTTCAGGGCTTCATGTGGGACATCTTGGACCTTCAGGGCAAGCATGACACCTGGTATTTGGGCTCTGTTTGTGCCTATGACACCACCGAGAGTGTCGTGGACTACAATGTCCGAGTGCTTAAAGAGGTTGGCTTGGTTAAGCCTCCTACCGCAGCTTGAGCGGTGATGGTGAGAAGAGATCACGGCTATCGTGGGGGAAAAGAGTCAACAAGGGAGAGGAGCTTATGAAAGAAAGATAGAGTCCAGCATAGGTGGAAGGATATGAAGGGGACCATGAGAGTACCAGGGCCAGCAGAGAGAAGACTGGCATAGTTTTGTTCGTCCGAAGCGAAGAAGTCGAAGAGAAAGAATCGGGTCTTCCGCTGCAAGGATTGAGAAATAATAATGATAATATTGGAGTATATTTTGAACCTAAACGAAGAAGAGCAGATGAAGATTGACAGCCGCAACAGCTCCGTCAATAGATAACCATGTAACAGAGAGGACGTTATACTGCCTTATCTTCATTTGCTACGACGGTAGCTGCAAAGCGATTGAAGGAAGATTATGTGGCCGGGAACATGAGATATAAAAGAAGAATGATGATGACAACCACTATGAAGTGAACGATGAGCATATAATCAGGGGTGGTGCGGAGGCCAACAGACAGACAGCTGTTGATAAAGAGTGGGCAAAAGGGCGTTGCCGTCTATTCTCTCTCAACCACAATGGCTTACAAAAAGAGAGAAGTAGTAGTGGTTCCTAGTAGAGCTGCTGTCACTCTGTGCTGAAGCAGCGGCAACAGTCAATCACCTAAGAGTAGAGGAGGAGAAAGGCTGGCATTCAGGCAGGCTGAGGATGCTGACGACGATAAAAAGCGCTGGCTGTGCATGATGGCCAATGAGGACCAGAAGAGGGAAAGAGACAAGAAAACCGTGGAAGAGAAGCCGAGCGGCGGGGCGCGCCTCCTCTGGGGCGGCGGCGGCGGCGGCATCCTCATGGTCCTTCCTTCCTTGTACAGGCTTGTAATAATAAGCAGCAGTAGGGAAGTTCTATCGGTACTCAGACATAGTAGAGCTCTGAAGCTCTGAGGACTACTGTTTTGTTAGGGGGTTTGGGTCGACTGCGATAACTGGAAATAGAATTCAGAAAGTAACTTCCAATTGATCTGATTGCTATGTCAGTACAGACGTAGTGCGGGCTAGACAGAAGTAGAGAAGTAAAGACAGAAGCCAAACGGGAGAGAGACAGAGAAATGACAAAGGAGCGGATTTGAGAATTAATGAACAGAGATAGATACAACTGAATATATATAGAGATAATAAAGGTGGCAGAAAGAGATGATTGATGTGAGAGAAAGAGAGAAAGAGAGAAAGAGAGAAAGAGAGAGAGAGAGAGAGAGAGAGAAAGACAGAGAGAGCGAGAGAGAGAGAGAGAGCGAGAGAGAGCGAGAGAGAGCGAGAGAGAGCGAGAGAGAGAGTGAGAGAGGAGAGAGAGAGAAAGAGAGAGCGAGAGCAAGAGAGAGCAAGAGAGAGAGAGAGTGAGAGAGAGAAAAGGAAAGAGAGAGAGAGAGGCAGAGGACAGAGGACAGAGAGAGCTAGGCAGAGAGAGCGAGACAGAGAGAGAGTGGGAAAGAGTGAGAGCGAGAGAGTGGGAGAGAAAAAAGATAGAGAAGCCTTGCAATAATAGAGTTGGTTGGGAAAGGATAAAGGATACGGAGACGAGAAGAGGAGGTAGGTGCGGGGTGGGAACATAAGCAGCATCAAGACAAAAGCACCAATAAACCCTCTCACCTGTGCCCTCCCTCTCTCTCTTCTCGCCTCATCACTGTCATCACCTCCCGCACTCCATACACATGCAAGGACTTAATCAGAAGGAGGACACAGACAGGGAGAGAGAGAGAGAGAGAGAGACATAGAAGTGCGAGAGAGGCGAGCGAAAGGAGCATCATCTCCCTGGCTATCTCTGCAGGTCACAAGAAGGATGAGACTGAGGCGAATCTGCTTGAGGTGAAGAGGCAGTCGAGCTCTGCTACGAGGCGCTCTGTACGAGGCCGCTGCGGTGGCGACTGACATCTCCTTGACATTCAAGGGAAAGCGACTTGGTGGAAGCGTGCGCGAGAGAGAGACAGCGTGTGAGAGAGTAGAAAAAGAAGAGGGCAAGAAGGGAAGCAAAAAGGGAGAGAGAGAAGGAGAGACAGAGAGCAGATGGGTAAACCATCATCGGGCCCCACGTCTTTGGACTTCAGTAAAGCTGGGACGACACATTGGGGCTCCAGCGGGAAAGATGCTAGTTCATCCAGCTGGTGGACGCGGTGGTCCTTTCCGTCAGGAACGCATGTAGGCTTTCAGAGGCTCTCTCTTCTTTCCTCTCTCTCTTTGTCTCTGTCTCTCTCTCGCGCTCTCTTTCTCTCTAATCATCTCTTTTGCTGGATTTCTCTATTTGCCTTGTACTTGAGCGCCGCAAGGCTGGTGACATCCTGACCTGGCTTCAACTCTTTCAGCCTGGAGCACATCTCTCTTTCTTGAGCTCTCCGTCTCTCTCACACACTCTCTCTCCCGCTTCCATTGCCATTCACCCCTCTCTATCGCTTACAAGACGGTACTCACGCTCGTGGGCATTCTACTATTGGCGCTGGCTGGAGCCTCGGAGAGGATTCTCTTCAAACTGGTGGTAGACGTGATGCCGCCCTATGGGTAACGATGTGCTCTCCTTCGCTTCTTCTGTCTCAGCAGCGCTATCACTCCTTTCATTGCCTTCTTATCACTCTCTCCTTTCTAGTACTACTCCTCTACGCCTCTTTCTCTTTGCCATTGCTCTCTCTCTTCGTGTGTCATCCTCTGCCTCCTTTATGTGCATTTCATATCCGTTCCACGGCACGAGCATTTGTTTCACTCTTTTCTATGCAGGTACTTCCTCTCTCTTGTCTTCACAGGATCCTTCGTCCCTGTCTGCTTCGCCATGGTCTGGAGGAAGAGCTATCGGCGGGTGCGCAGCGATTCTTCTCCTTTATCTCTCACTGTCTCTCGGTCAACCTTTCTCCCTCCTCTGTGCGGAATAACTCCTCCCTTCTGTTGTCCCTCTCGCCCTGGGGCTTCGCTTCCGCTCTACTATCAGAGGCTCTCTAGTGCCTTCCGGTGACTTTGACCTACATTCTCTCGTGCTCTCTTCGTTCTCTTCATTTCCACCGCCATCTCTCGCCTTCCATCCTTCCTTTTTATTTGCCCCTTCGTCGTCTGCGAAACGTGCAGCAAGATATAGACGATTCCTTCTCTCCTTTCAGGAAGGTATCTCCGACGAGATCAGCAGGTTCCCCAAGCAAAAGTTTCTACTGATGGCGGTGTTGGACCTGGCACAGGTTTGAATTATGGACAGCCCTCTTTCTATTCTGTCTTTCTCTGTTATTCCATTCCCCATTCTATGGCCAGACGGGGGCTGTTTCTCTTTCTCTCTCTCTGTCACTCACAACATCTCCATTTTGCCTCTCCTTTGTCCTCTTTCTATACTGTATGTACCACTGTGTCATACTACTAACTCTCTCGCTATCCTGGGCTGGTAGAGTCTCTCTGTCTCACTCCCTCAATGTTCCTCCGTTCGTCTGCAGATGTTAATTATGCTGATTAATGCCTCCAACGTCTCAGGATATCTCACAGTACTCCTCCTCCAGGTGATGAAGGAGGACTTTCCATTTACCTATGCTCGTCCTTTACCTCTCTTTCATCTGCATTTACCTCCTATCTGTGCGGTTCCTCTCTCTCTCTCTCTTCCGTCCTTTGAATCCGTGTCAGACTGCGATCCAGCACTCTTTGCCTTCATACTCTCTCTACTCTCTCTAAGGAAGTAAAAAGAGACAAAGAAGCTAACCATCTCTAACTTCCCTAATTTCCTTGTAACTCTATCCCCCCTTCGTAACTCAGACCATCGTACCACTGACCATGGTCCTATCAGCCTTTGCTAAGGGAGTGAAGTGCGTTATCCCTTTTCTACCCTCGTCAGCTGCCATTCTTCTTTAGTTTTTCTCCTTTTTCCTTCTTCCAGTTTCGTTTTTACCAAGGCTCCTAATGCCTATCTTGAATCCTGAGCGGTACTAAGATGCGTCTCTCTCCTTCCGCCGATGATTTGCGGTCCTTGCCTATATCCCTAAGAGGAGCTTCCAAATCTTTCCAGTCTTTCTCTGACTCCTCTCATTTTCACTCGTTCGCTCTCCAGGTTTGACAGGCTACACGTCGCTGGTGCTTCTCTTATAACAGTAGGAGTGATAGTAGCTATCTCTCCAGCACTTGCAGGGTAAGCTAAGCAACATCATTCATTGCTCTCTCTGGACTCGCCTCCTCCCCCCTGCCTTGCGCACTATTCGTTCTCTCACTTGCCCTCTGCCTCCCTCTTCCTTATTAAAAGATTCTTTAGTGGGAAGCATGAGAGTCAGTCATGGAGCAGGTAGGTACTTCTCTGTCCTCTACTTTTCTCCATATCCCTTTCTTACGCGAAGCAGCGGTGTGCGCTCTCTCTATCGTCTATCGTCCTTGTCATTCGCACCTCCATAGAGCGTGTTCGCACCCAAACCCTACTTCGCATGGGCCTGCAAAGTTCTCCTCTCTCTGGTCTCTCCCTCCGTTTCTCTCTGATGTCTGATTGCTCAGTCTCCTTAGCTGCCACTCTTGATAAAGCTCGTCGTCTTCGTTCTCACTCTTTCTCTCTCTCGCTGTGGCCTTTTGTCTTGTGGCCCTCCTCTTCTTAAATTGTGCAAACGCTCCCCTTGCAGCCTTCTTTATCTGCTTTCAACTGTTCTGGGCGCACTCTCCACACTCTACAAGGAGCGCTCAATCAGTTCTCGCCCTATGGACATCTTCTATTTAAACGCTTGGGTTTCACTCTTCGAGTTTGTCATTGCCCTTTTGTGCGCACCAGCTTTTATGGCGTTCTACGTAAGAATTATACTCAGTGCTGTCGCCTCTCTCTTTCTCTCTCTCACTTCTGTCTCTCGCTCGCTCCCTGGCGTTTATTCCAGCACTTGAATGATCATTGTCCCCTTTTCCTACTAACTCACGCTTAGTCTTTCTCTATATCTCTTTTTGTCTCAATCAAGCGCTATATTCCAACTCTATCTCCTTTTGGTTGTCATCTTTTGTACATTTAGGGTACCCGCTCTCTCTCCCCCATTGCGTTGCTCTTTCTTGTTCCTCTCTGTCACTCTGTCTCTCCTGGCGTCGCTCTTTCTCTTCTCTAAGATTGTCACTCTCAGGGTATGAGGGCCGGGCAAAGACTCGACGCATTTATCTGTATATTTGAAGGAAATCAGTACGATCACGATCTTCACTGCGGGGTAAGACTGCCGTTTATTGGTTGAAGCGGCAAGGAAGTAGCTTACTCTTACATCTTTTTTTTTCTCTCTCTCTTCCGTCTCTAATTCCCATGATGCACATGTCTCAAGCTTGGCTTCCTTCTTGCCTTGATGTATATCCTATTGAACATCGTCATGGGCCTCGTCATGATACAACTGGTCAAGAGATCAAGGTACAGAAACTGTTCCCCTCCGACCGTCTCTGGAGCTTTCTTTCTCTATATTCCTCTCTTTTTGTCTCCCTCTCGCGCTCTTTCCTCTTTCTTTTTCACTCTCTCTTAGCGTGAGTTGTTTAGGCTCCAGGTGCCTCTATCCCATTGTTTTTCTTCTTCTGCTCTCTCTCCCACCCTCTGTCGCCCTCTATCTTGTCTGACCCTGTGTTCCGTCTTCTAGCATTACCGCGACGTATATTGGCGTGACGGCCTCGTTCGTGTTGGCCGCTGTGGCCCTAGAAATCTATGACCTGGCAGTAGGTCGCCTGGTCAGTGGCTTATCTGTACACAGAGGCAAAGCGTTCAGTTGGCCATGTCTCTCTTTCTCCCAATTTCCTCTGTCTCTCTTTCTCCCAATCTCCTGTGTCTCTCTTTCAGCGCGCCTTTCCTTTTCTTTGCATCTAGAATCTTCTCTTCGAGCCTCGAGCCGTACTTCTTTGGCCTGTTATCTGACTGCTCTTGGGATAGCATCGACGACATCCCGGGGTCTTGGGCTCTCTTGGGTTCCCTTGACTTACTAGATCTCTCTCTCTCTCTCCTCTCCCTCTGGCGCCTCGCATCGCTCTCTCCTGTTTCCCCTCACCACTGTCTGGACCAATAGCATATTGCCAAGCTACTATGCGACCTGATCAGCTTCGTGGTGGTGCTGGCTGGGTTAGTCCTCTATAGAATACACCCGGTGAGAAATTTAACTAAAAAAAAGAGAGAGACTGGAGACAGAAAGAGGAAAGAGAGACATTTATTTTATCAGAAAGCAAAAGCAACGCAGTCTATCGTTGCAATGATAAGGAAAGGACAGTCGGTTTTTTCCAGTGTATGAAAGAAGAGAAAGAGAGAGACAGAGAAAGGCAGCGTAATGGTCGACTCCTGTAGAGCACTAAGTCCCGTTCCTCTTCTTACGTCCAAAAGGAACCTGACGCGGAGGTTTTGACTCTTTCTGAGCTGGAGACTGTAGCGCTTTTTGAGGCAGAGCAGCAGCAGGCAAGCAATGGGACCCGAGCCACCTAGACTGCGAGACAGGCGACCCTCTAAAGCGCCAACAATAAGGCTTCCGGGCACCTGACTGCCTTCCTTTCTTCTACGGAAAAAGAATGAGACACAGAGAGCGGAAAGAGAGAAAGGGAATAGCCTAGAAAATGACCACATAGAATGAGAGAGATGACGTAGGTTAGAATATGGGCCTCCTTCACTCTCTCTCTCTCTCTTCTCATTAAACAGAGTCATCAAGCGATCTGGCGCACGAAAGAAAGAGAGGCGTGGACTAAGAGAGACAGTTGAATTCTAGCCGCAGAAACACGGCCCTTCAGGAGGAAAAGAGAGGAAGTGGCCTGGGAAGGGAAAGGATGAGAGCAGACCGAGAGGATTCAACATTCATGGATATCTATATAAACAGCGGTTATAAGCAAAAACAGTCAAAGTGTACAGTTAGAACAGTCCGTCGTCCTCTAACTTTCTGCCCGCGCGTCGCCGTCTGCGACGCATCTTCCATCTTCGAGTTCACTGACTTTCTCTCTTTCTTTCTTCCTTTCTCTCTCTCCCTCTCTCTCTCTCTCTTTCGTTTTTTTTTTCGCTTTACGTTACTCCTAGGGCTTGAGCAGCACAGACCAACATCTCAGCAAAAGGTTTTAACAAGAACAGGAGACGAGAGAAGGAGAGATAGAAGCCGCGGAACAGGGAATAGCCAATACAGGGAGAGCAAGGAACAGAAGAGAGAGTGGAAATAATAAAGCAGAGTTCTCTTCAGAAGAGATCCGAGATGCCTATTGCTTCTCCTGCAGCCGGGTAACCCGAGGGCAAGAAGACATGAAGATCTGATGTCCCCGGAGAGTACGATGGCAGCTGTGTAGAGGCTCCGTTTCTCTCTCTCTCTGAGGAG
>FLMG01002869.1:0-13524 GCA_900088475.1 Hyphochytrium catenoides | reverse complement strand
AAAAGAGGGTGGAGAAAGGGAGGGAGAGGCGGGTAATGGAGCTCAGGAGGATTGGCTCTATGGCTGGAGAGAAGAGACAAAAGAGAGAGAGAGATAAGAGAGAGAGAGAGTGAGAGAGAGAGAGAGAGAAAAAGAGAAAGAAAGAGAGACAAGACAGTGGGAAAGGGACCTGACTGAGTAGGGGAGGTGCCTGTCATTATCTTAGCTCTCTACGATCCATATCTTCCTCTAAGCAGACGGGTGGTAAGGCTATAACCTATCGCTTTAGTGACTTAATCACTGGATGCACACCCACCCCTATCATACTTGCAGTGACTTGTTTTTCACAGCTCAACAGGTGGTTCAACTTCAATCCACCCACGCCCTAGTGATATATCTATGACTATACACCTTTATACTTCAATGAGCCCACCCATCTTGGTGAATCTTGTGTGTCCTGCTGGGAGAGAGAGGCCACTACGCTCCACCCCCTCGATTCTGGTGGGTGGGGAATCAGAAAAAGGAAGAGAGGGTTGTGGGTGATCTCAGCCTCATCATAGCAACAGAGGATGGATGGGTGCCACGCCAGACAGAGGAGAGGGATAATGGTGCTAGATGATAAAACCACAACATGCCTTAGGTATGCAAAGCCAACGCTCGCAATCCCGAGCCAGAGTAGACAAGAGATAAAGAACTCAGAGGAACATCTTCCTCTCTACATTTCCCTCCCTGTGTATGGTCCTTAGACAAGTCATTGAGTTGCCCTGGCCCGTGTACTGAGATAAGGACTGAGTCTTCTCCTCACCCATCCCCAAATACACCTTAATGTTATTTTTTCTCCGAAAAAAAACTGTGGTTCTTAACGGCGAAAAGAAAGGAAAGATTAGGTAAACTGAACTGAAATATTCATTTCATGATGCGAGGGGCTAGCGAAAGACAGGCCGGCTCTGATTGGCTGATAGCTCTCACTACCCATCCTGGTCCGTGCTTTGATTGGCTGAAAGTGTTTCTATGCTCGATGACACTGTTCGTCGGCCTCCCCTTCTCTGCTTCCAAGCCCTAAGATACTGAGATCTTAGGGAGTTGGAACACCCTGGTTTGGTTAGAAGTGTCAGCTCCCTGCATATTAACTATGGGAATACCAAAGGTCATGACCACCTGGACCAGCCATTATTGACCTTTCTGACTGTATCTCGCTCCACTCTGTCTTGCAGGAGTATGTGCTTGCTGTCAGAACTTTCACGCCCCTTTCCAATACTTTAGACTACTTCATCTTGTACCTCTGTCTATATTTTCTTGACACAAGCTTTGTATCTCTCTCGCATCTGTCGGTCTGGAATCTGCAGAGCACTTCCCTCGCCTTTTTCACTGTGATGGCGAACAGAAGCCAGCCAAAGCCCCTAGCATGTGCGATCTACTCTGTTCCATTTTCCCCTCACTTCCCACCAACGCCAGGATACAGATGAGCCGAATAGGACTGAACGGCTTGTACAGACACAGAAGCAGTAAGCTCTTGAAGGCCCTTTAGGAGGAGGACAAGCCTTTAAAACTCCTTACTCCGCGCTGGAAAGCCAAGGGAGAACAGGAGTAAAGGCTTCTTCTGGTGCCTAAGAGGATGGCGCAGGGACAAAAGAAGGATGGAGGAGGGATTCTTAACCCCAAGTCTTCAGTGGTCAGAAAGAGGTGGAAGGATGATGAGAGACTATGCCCCTAGCTTGGGGTAGGAAAATGGATATATTTATGGTTTCTTTTCGGGTTTGATTGTAGCGAGGGCGCATTATGTTGAAGAGCAACAGATAAGAAGAGGAAAACACATGGAGAGCGTCTGCCGACATGCAGAGGAAAGGAGAGCGTCAGACAAAGGTCTATGGGATACAGAACGAAAGCGGAGACAGAATGGCTACAGAATGCTACTCGTAGGTGTGAAAGCACCCCCATGCAAGGTTTATTACAACTGCTTGTCCATTCTCTTTCGTGCCCAGAATGGTAGGAACATGGTCGCTCTCAACTTGAAGATCCTCGGGCGGCCATGGGACCTTGGACACCATCATGGGCCTCAGGAGTAGCCGTCGTAACGCTAATTTGAATCGTCGGCGAAGACCTTTTCTCTTGGCCATCCCGAAAGGTCGCGAAGGGCTCTTCTTTTGGCCTGCTGGCCTGATGATTCGCTGGTCTTTCACATTCGCTCACAAGCCTTGTGAGGAACGAAGTCACAGGAATGCAGAGGTGTACAGCGCTCTTATTGCTCGTGTTGATGATTCTAGTCAGGATGTTCCCTCTTTGAGGGGCTGCCCTTACTAAGTCGGGCAAACTTGGTCCAAGTGCAATCAGCCATTGGTGAGGTAGAGTGGGGCTGTCTCATGGCGCTCGTACCTGTAAGAGACTGTGACAGCTAGTTCTATCAAGTCCCGAGGCTCGCTACGTCAGGTCTTTGTGGCAGAATGAGAGCGCAGGAGTAAGAACAGCAGAACAGGTAAGTAAAAGTGAGCTAATCTCAATGTCCGCTGAGGGATAATGAATGAGAATAGAACTTGCTGAACGGAAGACAAAATGAAATCAGAACGTTGGGGCGTGGATGGGGTAGGATGAGACTTATCATAATAATAGTCTTATATAAAGCTGGGGAGTAATGAAAATAGGAGCAGTTGGAAAGAGTTCTTACACTCGAGCCTGAACCGTCATTGAGAAGGCCCGCCTCAAAAAGTACCGAGTGCAAACCTCATCGATATCAAGGGAAGACACAGGGTGATACGCCCTGGAAAGCAATGAACTAAGCATGCCAGCCAAGAGGGCCTCCGACACATTTCTCCTATACAATTCTGCATGAGAAGGGTGGTCGCAAGAAGGACAGCGAAGGGGGGAAAAGGTGGAGACGTAAGGCTCCTGACAAGATGCGAGGGACGAGAGGTCTCAGTGCGACGACGGTGCAGATAACCAGCATAAGCGGCTAGCTGTTTCTATAAATGCACATAAGCACAATGTGTTTGTTCTTATCAACATTCATGGTTGACTCTTACACGCAGTAGCCCCCTGGTATTACTCCGTTTGATAGTACTGGGGCTGTCTCCTCTTCGCATCGGCTTCCATTCTTGAGAAAAGGCAGGCCCAAGGGAAAGAGAAGAGAGACGATGGGAGGGTGGTGCCAGTGACCCAAGCATGACTTAAAATGCGGAACGACGTAACTGTAAATCGCCTGATGTTGGAACCGTCCCCTAGAGTTAAACGCTCACGAAAGGTCGCACTGTTGAGACGATCTGAAGCTCTTCAATGCAAGCAGACTGTCGAGGACTGGCAAGGAAAGATCTAACACCATAGAAGTATAGGGTAGAGACTTTCCTTGTGAAGTAAGCTCTGAAACACATCATCAAAGCTCTCGACCGTTGTTTGGTCTGCTAGTAGCCGATGGTGCTTAGCCCTGTATTGAACGTTACACCTCGAAGGCTTCAACGATCAGTTTCGTAAGCTCAGCATGATGCAAGTAAAGTTTATCACTTCCTTGTTACATACTCCCAGCATGCAGGAGCTTGCTCACACCAACGGTCCATCGGTTGCTATACCCGAACCGGCAAAGGAGACAGTGAAGCGTAGAAGAAAGAGGGAGAAGGTAGGCAATGGTTGCTGCGAATGGCCTACGGAGAAGAGAAAAGGCCCGACGCGAGTTTAATTGTCGTAATGAGTTATTATGATGATGATCTTTTGTTTGAAGGCGACAATACATGCGACAATACTGTACAAGTCCAGGTATCAGGAATCATGACCTCTATTCTCCTTCTCGTGAGGCCAACGGCTGGCGGTTCTGGCCGTGCTCTCTGGCTGGGCGATGATGACTTGCCGTTGAGAAGCCACTTGTTGTTGTGAGGCTCCCGTTGCGTGCGGGGCTGCCAGAGTTGGTAGCGGTTCTGATCCGGCTCTACGTCGGTAGTAACGCTTTGTCCTCCCCACTGTCCTTCAATCGTCAAGGAAAATGCGGCGGCAGTGATGGTTGCTGATGCGTCCGTCCGCCTCATCTTGACAAGAAAGAAATACTACAGTCCACTAGGGACCTACTAGCACCACGGTTCTTTGTCTTGTTGTTGGTGTTACCTCCCTCCTCATCCTGGCTTTGGGAGGGGTGGGCGACGGTTGTCTGTGTTGATTGTTCAATGGTGGGATGACGGTGGTCTAGGATGATGAGCTCATCAAACATCACTAGCAGGGCACCTTCACAGACTGCATTATTGTGTCCCCAGCAGCAGGCCCCAATCTGATGATGATGAGATGAATCTGCACTTCTTTAATAGATTTTTCGTTGGTGGGGTTACTACTCATCAAGCATCTTGAGGGGCGATGTCCTCCTTCATTGCTGCTGCTGTCCTTCTTGTTGCCCTATCATCCATACATCCGTAGTAGCAGGAGATGAACTCATCAGATCATAGAATAATGATAGTGATAGAGGAGGAACGACTTGATCAGTAGTAGCCCTCTTTTATTATTATTACCGATTATGACTCGTCGGAGGTCTACTACCAACAAGACCCGCGCCATGCATCATCAACGGTATACGTACGCCTAAAGCTATTGATAGATAAGAGCAGGGTAACGACTGAATGATGATGATGCGCTGACAACAGTGATTGATGATGAAAGAGAAGAACTATGAATGCCTTATAAAGTAAGGTTAGATAGAAGAAATAAAGAAGAAAAGGAAGATGAGGTGCTGCTGATGGATAGACTAAATGGTAGTGATAACCGATAACTTCTGTAGCTCCAGTATCTAGCTATTGATTCTGTACTGATAACTATTTTCTCGATTTCTCCTAGAGAGCCGTTAACTGGCGCTTTCCTGCTGACGGGAAACTTCCTCATCATCTTCATCATCAAGGAAGCAGAGCTTCGGTCATCTTCATCTTGGTCAACCCTCATTTTCCTTGTGATGCCGCGGCGGCAGTCCAGATAATGTCTCACGCTTCATCAGCAGTAGAAGTTCATTGGACTCGGCTACGTTAGACACGCTGCCCGTTGGCGCTGCATTACGAAGGCTTATCTTTCGCAGTGATATCGTTGTCGCAGAAGGGGAACGCAAGAGATGAAGGGTGCGTGATGACGGTGGCTTGCACGTAGTTGCTAGTCTAAGAACAAGGCTCCTGGGCTGATCCATTAGCGAGGTAGCCTTGGACAAAAGGCAACCGTGGGGGCGTTGTAAAGAAAGCTTTAGCTTTCCATTCCTTTGGTAAGCAGAGCAAGTACTACGCCAGCCTTGGTGGCCTCGGCTCTCAGAATGGAGGATAGTCGAGTGCTACACCGCGATGAGCTTTATCTTAAGACGGGTTATTCCTGGGTATGGGGCGATCAGTACACGCGGATCACGTGCGAACTAGAGATTCGACCTAGAGCATCTCTGGGAGGTAGGACTAGCCACCGTCATCTATAGAATGCGGTTCACCTCTAGCTTAACTTTGATGATAGCTCGAAGGCTTTTCCTTCCCTGACTTTCTCTGTCTTCTTAGTGTTTCATCTCTGTCTTTTTCATCCTTGTTAACTCTTTATAGTTTCACTACCTGCTCTCTGTACGTTTATCTCTCTCTTCACTCCTCCCTCGTCCGGAGAAGTCTTCCTTGGCGGCTTTTGGTGACAGTGCTCTTCCATATCTACTGGCTCTCCATGACTTCTTCACTCTCTTTAGCTCTCCCCATATCCTTTTTTTCAATCATCTGCGTCTCTCCCCTGCCTCTATATTGTCCTCGATAGCTCTTGCTTGCTTAGCCAGGCTTTGCTAGGTCTTACGTCTTACTCTTACTGAATGCCGATTTGTACTCATCATTCTCTTCCCATAGTGGACTTTGGCAACAATATCTCTCCTATCCCTGTCCTAAAGTACACGGAGCCAGACGGATTGGAGCTTGTGTACATTATCTATGGGGCCAAAGCCATACCCAACCCCAGCAGTGAGAAGAAAGGTGACACCTAGGCTCTTGCACGCTTCTGTGGCTAGACTTCTCCGGTGGCTAGTAATTTGCACTGTCGCTCACTGTGGTGCATAGGAAGCATTCCGTCTGCTACCCAGTGCGAACCGTCATAATACTCTTATTGCCTGTGTTCGCCCCTATTCTTCCAACATTCCGTCACCTAGGTCCCGCAAAAAGACCATGTTCTCTCTTTCTCTCTCACTCCTTCGTTCTTTGAATATGCGTATTCGTTCTCTGTTCTTGCAGCGCTTAACCCTCCTTATCGTTGTCTAATCCACACTCTATGGGTGGTAGCTGCTGTCCCTGCTTGCGTTCTTCTTATCGACGGTTCTCCTCCCTGTACTTGAACTTACCGGTTGGCACAGCCTTAGTTCAATCACCGATTTCCTAGGTTGCTACTTTCTTCCCCGTTCGAAGAGCTCAACTTGTTCTTACTCAGTCTTTGTATCTTCTGCAAAGGTATAAAACTGCAGGTTTCCAAGTGGAATGAGTTGATATTAAGCCACAAATACCATCAAATACCGCGCAGAGATGACCTAGAGATCTTCTGTGAGAATGACCCGCATCAAAGTATCTGGCTGAGGCTCTTAGAAAAGGCGCTGGCTGCCACGCCGGCTGACCTGCCACATGGACGAGATGGGCCAGGGCACGGAGGAGGAATGATCACCAAAGGTCTGGTGCGAGACGGACCTGTGAGCCTCCCAGAAGCCGCCATTCCAGCAGCTGCTCCTTCTACTATGTCTTCCCACGCTCCACCCGTTGGACAGCCTCAAGTTCAAGCATTTCAGGCAGGAGGGGGCGGCGTCAAGGAAATAATGGATAAGGTATGAAGACCCTCGTTCATGCAACCCTCAGTGCACTATTCACGAGGTCGTTACTCTCCGTAGCCGTCCAGCCTGCCTATTTTCGTTCCTTAGCCCTGTTTTGATGTTTCGGTCATTTATCCAGGCTTTCGGCCTCGTAGAGTCCGCCACTAGACTTGAAAAGCTTGAGGATTATCCTTCAGCGTTTAAACTCTATCAGCAAGGGATCCAGCTCTTCCGCACAGTCTCTCCTTTGATACCTGACGCCAAACGAAGGCAGCTCGTGGAGAGCCAATGTGCAGAACTGGAACGGCGAGCACATGGAGTCAGGAAAAAACAGCTAGAGAAAGCAAGTAGAGACGGCCTAAGTGGAGGAAGAGGGGACGCATTGAATCCAGATGGAAAGGCCGGCGTTTCGGCAGGTACCGCCATCTCCTGTCTCTCTATGGCTCGGACTCTCAACCTTGTGTTCTCTTCATGGCTCATCATCAGGACCAGACCCAACGGCTCTGCCGAACCCTCCCTCCGGGACGCCGTACACAGCATCCACTCGACAGCCTCCGGGCGTTCACACTCAACTTCCCTTGGCTCCTCTGCCGCCTGTTCCTCCGCTTTCTCAGGGCCCTAAAGCTCCTGCACCATACGCTCCAGGGGCTCCGCCTCTCCTCCCCACCTCTTCGACTCGTTTTACCTCCAATGGCTCTGGTCCTGCATCCCTTGTCCCTGAACCCTCAGGTGATAAGCCCTCGCGCAGTCAAGAAGCGAACCAACGAGCTTTAGAGGAAGAGGTCGCAGCGAGGTGGCGAAAGCTTCATCTTAGCAGATTTGGAGCGGGAGAGAGCCCTGTCGCCTCTTCCTCTGGCTCCAACCCCACATCTTCTCTTACCAAGGAAGATATCTATGCTCAGCTCCAGAACCGGTTGAATAGGTTGAGAGAAAGCCGTCACTCTCCGCCTCCTCCTCCTCCTGGTACGTTGCTCCACCTGTCTATTCTAAGTCTTGCTAGCCACTCCTCATATGGCCGCTCACCCGACAGAGCCTAGCGAGGCCGAACTTGAGGCTCTTCTAGAGGAGCAAGAGAAGGAGCAAGCACTGACAGGAGAAGGCCCAGAAGAGAATGACAGAGGAGGTACTGTGCCAGGGATAGGGGAGCAATTTGCCAAGGAGGCGGGCTATGAGGCGGACAGAATTTCGGCCGCTCTCTCTAGGAGCTTTGTCCCCGGCCCAGACGAGGGAGAGGTAAAGGATATGATAGCGCAGATAAAAGACGAAGTACATCTCGGCATCGGCCTGGAAGAAGAGAAAAAAGAGAGAGAGCCTTCTCCCTCTGCCGATGCGGCCTCCGCTGAAGAGAAAAGACAGTGACACGAGAGAGGCGAGCTATTTGGTAAGATTTTGAGTAATGACTCCCATTCATTCGTTAATAGTAGGAAGCTCATGATAGGGAGGAAAGAGGTGGTCCTCTTACTCTTTTTCCTGAGATCTCTTGCCTGTGAAATGTACGATAACTATTTAACAAGTAAGAAGTCTCTCTTTTTCTGGCCTGTACCCTTGGATGCTTGAGCATGGCCCTACCGTCAGACCCATGTCTCTTCTTCCTTTCCTCTGCTAGCTCCGTTTCTTTCCTCCTGCGATCTCCTTGCTGACCTTCTCGAAAAGCACAAGGAACGCATCGTTCTCATCTTTGGTCCCTATTGTCATCCTGAGACAGTCTTTACAATGTATCAGGTTACCACGATACCGCACGACCACGCCACGGTCTGCCATAGTTTTATAGACATCGAAGGCGTTCATGACCTACGAACAAGATATCAGTTACAGAGAAAGGTCTGCAACTTGACGCTAACCCATTGAACGGAGCTAAGCAGGAGCGACATAAGAAGAAATGAGAGCAAAGAATCCCAACCAGGAGGGTCTTGACAAAGAAGGGGGAAGTGGGAACCAGAATCGAGAGAGCGACGATAATAGAGGCGGATCTCATACCTCAAAGAGGATAAAGTTTGTGTCTGACGGATGGATCTTTCCAACCGTATCGAACTTAGCAAGAGCTGCCATGACCCGCTCCCTCTCCTGAAGTGGCGACGTAAGCAGGAGTATCTTTTGTGTCCTCCTTAATCTATTCTCTCTCTTATCTTGGTCGATTGTTCTCTCTCTCTTTTCTGTGTTTCTATTTCAAATCTACCAGTTCGCTTCAACCCCTCTCCTCCTAGGATGTCCGTTTCACTTACCCGCTTGATCTCGTCTATCTTCGCCTGAAGCTCGGACGAGTCCCTCAGAGCTTGGATGGCAATCTAGTGCAGCCGAAAGGAAATAGAAGAGAGCAGGGAAGACAGGAAGGCATAAGGGTACAGCAAAACGAGAAAGAGCAGTTCGGACCTAGAGGCATAACCACTGTTAAGGGAAGAATACTTTCATGTACTCTCGACGCTGGCGCCGGACGCAACAGGACGCGTTATGTGGTGACGCCAGCACGACAGGCAAGGAAGTCTCACTCTACCCACCTCGGAGGTGAGCTTATTAATGTTATACGGAGCCTTCACGTTATTCATGATTTGGATTAGCTCTTTCCGACCAAACGCCATTCCTAGCCTGTGAAGCGGAAGCAAGAGTCAGTGGCGCGACAGGAGGGAGCACAACCTAGTTGGCACGCTAAAAAGAAGCGTGCTCCAATAACTCTGTTGTTAGTCCTAGGTGGAAAGAGGGAAAGCAGCTAGGCACCATTAATGCTGAGCCTGACTCTGGGATAGAGATTTTGCAAAGTATCGACCCCTACCTAATCCCTGCTAATCCGTAAGCCTTAGATAGTGTCTGGAGAACGACGAGGTTGGGGTACTGTCTGATGTAGGAGCACATGCTGTCTTCCTCAGCAAAGTCAATATACGCTTCGTCTACGACCACTATGCCGCTCTACGGCACCAACGGCATTCGATTAGATGTCATCACGAGATTTCCCAGCCTTATCGGCCCCCGTCAGAGAAGGGACAGTTACAAACACATCCCATTCAGAAGAGTAAGGCTGATAACGAGAGGTTTACAATTGCCATCCATAAGCCTTAGGATGATATGGTTTCGGCGAAGACAGGAGAGACACACTACATCCCATAGCGCTAGAAGAGAATAGCTACTTACAAAGTGCTCAAGGACATAGATAATGTCAACAGACCGTAGTAGCTTAGCGGTGGGGTTTCCAGGCGAGCACAGGAAGATGATTTTTGTTTCTGGCGCCACCGCCTTAACGATCTGTCATAGTCACAAAGCATAAGCGCATGCAGAAAAGAGGTCCCCCGAACGAGAGAAGAGAGACGCACACAGAGACCTAAAGCATAAGCCATCCCAGGTGGCCATACCCTATGCTCGGACCGGGCAATAGGGCAATGAAAGGAAGAAGACAAAATAGCGCTAAGACAGTGATTGGAAACAATCAGACGTGAAGCAGAACAACCTTCTCAGCCTCGATCTGGAACTCCGGTGTCAGTGGCACGTTAATAACCTTGACATCGTTGATATCAGCGCAGACGGAGTACATCCCATAAGTGGGTGGGGTGGTCAGAATGGAGTCTTTGCCAGGTGTGCAGAAAATCCGGAAAAGGATGTCAATCGCCTCATCGCTACCAACGCCTAGGAAGATCTCCTCCTTGGAAACTCCTCTGACAGCACAAAAGAACGATGGTGGAGAAAAGATGACAGGGCGGGAAGAAGCACCAGCAGCCGGCGTTACCTTAGCTGGAGGCTGGGATGTTGTGCGATCGACCGAACTCCACTCTTACCTCTTTCTCGCGATCAACTCCTTCAATTCCCATTGGTATGGAGAGGGATATCGCTCTAGCTCTGCCGTCTCCGTGTGAACTGGAGGACCTAAGCTGTTCTCGTTCGCATCCAGAAGGATACCTATAGCCAGTAGAATGGCAGGGGTAGGGACGGCCATTAGGATGCTAGCCTCGAGAACTGTGCGTCTGACTAGTTCTGTTTTCTCTGGCTCACTTTTATAGAAGACTTACAGAGACAAATATATGGTATACTCGCCGTGCTGTTAACCAGTTCTCAACCCCTTCCCGCGGGATACTCGCCATTCTATCGTTTATCGAAGCCAGCAACTTACCTTCGCTATAGTCGTCTCTAGCGCATCTGTAGGGCTTAAGGCTAAGAATGTTCGGTCTCACTAGAGCCTCAAGGGAAAAACCAGAATCTTGGGCTTCATCATTGGAGTTCTGGAACCTGTTCAGTGCAGCTTTGTGAGTGAGCACCTCGAACCAGTACAACCAAATACGCTTCAGACCTCCAAAGGATGGGAAGCGAGACATAGGAAAGTCTATGGTAAGCCTCTGTACCTTCTTTTAAGACCTGGTAACGCTTGCTCATAGAGATAGCGGCTTGCCCCAGCGACGGCAAGGCCTGATGCAAAGGCTGCAAGGACAGCAGTCGAGCTCCGATCCATGACTACGTAGTCAGCACGAACTTGCACGCGGACCTAAATTACCACTAAGGCCTGGGCCTCACTGTCACGATCGCCTAACCTGCACCTCTCCAGGTCTCAGATAGTTTGATGAGGCAATTGGACTGTTAATAGGGAGAAAGAGAGGACAGGCAGAGCTCTTTCTGTCCGGAGAACGCAGGGCAGAGCTGCATCCGAGAGAGGTTGAGAGTTGAGACAGAAGAAATGTCTTCTGGCGCTTGGGAGACTGCAGGACCAACAGCAGCAGCACTGTGGTTCTGGTCATGCTGATTTAGAATCCAAGATTATTCTGATGCCTCTGTCTTCTCTTGGCCTTGCAACGACCTCCACCACCCGAAAGGACAAATTGTTGAATAACGCTATCATAAATAACCTATTTATACCTTAGGAATCTGTATAGCCCTGGGGGAGCTCTGGGATGATGGGCAAGAAAAATGTGAGTGTTGCTGTTCGAAAAGCTTCTGATCGCCTTCCAGCGGTTGACAAGTTTGATGACAGCGCCACTAGCGGGTTCCAAGAGGAAGGAAAGCACTAGCAGCATTGCAGAGCAGCTACGGCTGCGCATCGGGGAGAGATAATGTGACAGAATTCAAAGCTAAGTAAGGTGACAATGCCTTTGTCCTTTTGATCCCGCTCTTCCACTAGCTAAGACGATGTTTATCTGCTTGCTTTCAAGCTCTTCCTTCATCTTGGTGCAGAGGTTGTACTCGTACCTTCTGACAGTTCAGATAACAAAACGACCTGCAGACAGGGGCGGAAGGCATTAGCAAGCTAGGAATGCTAGGCTGGTGCGATACAAGGGAGACATATAGCGACGGGACTGTAGGACAGCTAGCTGTGGTGGCGGTTGTCTATATTCCTTATATTATGCTCTTCCACTAGCTAGAAGATGCTAAGCTGATTGCCTTCAGTTCTGCTTCAACTTGGTGCCCAGTGAGAATAGGAGGGAAAGCTTGTTTGGTCTCCTCCGTACTAAAGTGGCCAAGAGGCTCCAGAGTGCAGTCCGAAGCGATATGAGAGAATAGCGTCGAGCTAACTCTCCATAGAGACTCACCCTTAGCCCTTTTCCTGTCAATGACATCCACAGTCTGAGGCGCAATGACAACCTCATGAAACCCAGCAAGAACGTGCCCGCCAGTTAGGTACTCAATCTGCTTTCCTGCTTGGACCAGGAGACAGCCATCCGGCACTCTAACAAGGCACTTTCTTCCATCTCTCAGCCAAATGTATAGCCCAGGAAAGCGCGATTTGCCGTGGATGGTAAGGAAGTTAAGGTCATAGTGATACCCAGCTAGCACACTGCCTTCCTTGTTGTGCTTGTTAAAATCACTCCCGGTTGGAGCCAGGAGGTGGGGTCCGTACTGACGGAATTAAAAGAGTCCGATAGGAAGCGACAGTACGAGTTAGTAGATAGCTGGAGTCAGACTGAGTATGTCGACTTTCGCGGAGCTGTAGAATGTATGACCAACGAAAGGCCGAAGCCTAACGGCTGCTGTAAGCGGGCAATAGAGAGAGATGAAGGAACAGATGCCTGATGGGAGCACGTTGACTCTCACCTGTAACCTCTTCTGGAAAGCATCATGTTCAAGTCCAAAGCCTTCAGCGGCCATGCCTGCGAGCTGATAAATAGCGTCAAGCATCTTGCTGCCCCAGGAGTTCATTGTCTGTGACCATTCAGGGAACCCTTGTGGGATAACTGGGTCCATATTAAGTGACTCGAACTGCGTGGTGGGAGGCTTGTCTCCAATTCTCCTGCATGATGTCATGGGCAAGGGCGGATGGAAGGATCTCTTCAACAAGGCTGTACATGTTAACAGGTGCACCAATGATAAGCAGATGGGCTCACACCCAGGTCTTAGATCTGTGAGACAGATCTGCCCCTAAGATAAACAGGACTTCGCACGGCTGACCACCTAGACTCGCAAGTGATGAAAACAAGAAGCCGGAATTCTCACCAGAAGAAGCGGCTTTTGAGATCGTGCTCCGGTGGACAGAGTGTTAGTGGCTTGTTCTCCTCCTTCAGATTGTTCATCCGTCCACAGTGGTTTCTGGCCTTCTCCACCTCTTCAGGGGTCACGCCAACCTGAGCATTGCTGAGACAGTAAGTAGAATGACAAGAATAGCGGGGAACCGTAGACCTCGCTAAGGGAGAGAGAAAGGAGAGAAAGAGCTAGGCACTTATGCCGACAGAGGAAGGGCCAGGAGAGGATTTTTCTAGCTATATAGGTTGAAGGCCTCCATGGGCAGAATAGCTCGAAAACCTAGCTGCAGTGAGAGCAGGAAGATTGAAAGCAGGGCCAACAGAGACGACAAGCGCTTCACCTGGTAGTGATATTCTGGTCTT
>FLMG01002868.1:7643-18375 GCA_900088475.1 Hyphochytrium catenoides | reverse complement strand
CGCTTTCGGTATCTTCCCGTGGTGGACAGGACCGGCTTGGTCTCAGGCATGCTGAATATCACAAAGTGCCTGCATGATGCCATAGAGAAGATGGAGAAGGTTCGGACCCTGGTTATCCAGCTTTACCTTCGCTTGCCCTCCCTGCCAGCAGTCATAACTCATGATGCTATTCTGCAGGTGCAATCCTCGTCTGATGTCGTTACCAATAACCTAGGCAGAGAACTCGGCTTGTCTTCTTCTGCTGCAGCCTTACCTCAGAACATTCTGGGCCCTATAGTGCAACAAATGTTGTCCCCTACTCTTCAAATGGCTCTAGAGGGCGAGGGGCGTCCACCTATCATCTCCCCTTCTACAACCATCAGAGAAGCAGCGAAAATGATTGCAGAGTTTAGGAAGGTAGCCTTAGTGGTTGAGGACGAAGGTAACGAAACGGCTATAGAGATCTAGATCTGTTCGCCATACGAAGTGAGCGTTCACTTGTGCCCATGTTGCCCTCACCCTCTCCTTTGCCTTGCGTCTCAAACTGTCGGCCGTACTGTTTCTCTCCTTCTTCTTGGGTCATCCTTGGTCCGACCTTCTCTTCGGTTTCTCACTTCTTATTGCTCTAGGACCCTCAAAGCGCTTGGTTGGTATTTTGACCCATAAGGACCTCCTGTTCAGGGTGGTGGCAGCCCGACGCAGCCCTGAACTGACCTTGGTCCATGACGTAAGTAACTCCAAAACTGGACTGGTCGACAGCTAGACAACTTATCAAATCAAAGCGCAGGGATTCGTTTCTTTTTGATTGACACTCTGTTGGTGCCGTTTGCTATTCCCTGTTCTTGACCTTCACTCTCTCCCTGGGTCCGAATTCTGCATCCCTCATCCTTGTTCCTAACTCTGTTTCTCCTATTCTCTCTCTTTTCCGTCTCTCCCTCCATCTCTTCACACACCATCTTCCCCTCTCTCTCTCTCTCTCTCTCTCTCTCTCTCTCTCTCTCTCTCTCTCTGTCTCTCTCTCTCTCTCTCTCTTTCTCTCTCTGTCTCCCTCTTGCTCTACTTGCACCCATTTACTCTGACAGGTTATGACTCACGAGCCTGATACAGTTAGCCCCTCTACCACTGTCCTTGACGCGCTTCACCTCATGCACGACCATAAATATCTCAATCTTCCCGTCATAAGGGAGGACGGAGAAGTGTATGGATTGGCCGATATCTTTTCTCTGGCTTGCGGCGCGTTCTCTCAGAGCGCGGCGGGGAGCAAGAGTGACTGGAGAAGCTTTTGGAACTCGGCATTACAGATGCAGGTATGATGCTCCCCTCCTAGTTGGCGCCGACCCGCGAAAATTTCTTCGTTGAGATACTTGTATGAGCTTCGAACGCTCATTGTGACTAGCGCATATCTTTACCGATTAGCTCTATTGGCCTTCCAGGGAACCTCTCATCTGTCCCTCACTCTTTCTCCTTTCTTTCGCGCTTAGGTAACATTTCCTTCAGCTTTCGCGTTTGAGAATGTTCTGGTTCCATTGCTCTCTTGCTTATTTTGTGGCTTACAATTCCTATGGTCATAAGCTTTTTCCCCAATTCGTGCCCTGGCTGACTATTCCTCTGCTACTCGCGTTTTCGTCTTATTCCCGTCCCTTATCCAACTCGACCCTTAGGCTGGTCAAGACGAGCAAGAGGATGACTTCTCAGAGCAGTTATCTGTTGGTACCATCGAAGAGTTCACGCGGGACGAGTACTTCAAGCGGTTAGGCCCAGGTTACCCAGATGATGACACCAGAAGCATATACTCCGCAGCTGCTTCTGGCTATGGGATGTTTGTCTTTAAGGTGCACTTTGCTCTTTCCCTCTCTCCATTTCTCTCCAACTGACAGCTAGTGCCTCTCGTCTGCATCTGCATGTCAAGCTTCATTGCACTAATGAGCATATCGTGCTATAGTCCTACCTACTAACTTTGCCGATGACTATCTTTGACTTCTTACGACTATCTAGCTCATTCTTTGATCTATGGAGATTGCTACAGAGCAAAACGTCTCCTAGCATGGTTCTTCACGGACAGTGGAGAACGATTTCTCTATTCTCCTAGGCCTCAGCGCCACGGGTCCCTCTTCTGCGTGCTCCCTATTACCGAGCTGTCACTTCGCTCTGCTCACTTCTCTCTTATCCCTTCATAAGCTGAAGCTAAGTTATTGTCTCCTCTTCGAAGGTTACGGATGTCGAGGGCCATGTCCATCGTGTTCGCAGCTCAGCCGAGCGCTTCGGCCCTCTACGTGACGAGGTACTCAAGCTGCTGGCACTTCCAAAGGGAGCCACTGTCAAGGTAAAGGAGCGTTGTCGATCTTCTCTGCCTTTGTTGTGGATGCCTTCAGTCTCGTGGGCAGCGAACTCTGGCTGTCTATCGTACCTGACCTCTACGTTTGCCTCCATTGAACATTCCTATCTCGTATCACTCCGGGAAGTACTTTTACTCACCTCCTGTTCTGCCTTGAGCCACTTAGTCTGCTAATCATCCTGCTGTCTCATTTCATTTCCTTAGTTGACGTATATTGATGACGACGGGGACAAGGTCCTGATCAACTCTGACGAGAGTCTGGCAGAAGCAGTGGACATGGCTAGAGCCGCTGGATGGAGCAATCTGAAGCTGTCTGCTGACAAAATCTCGCTTCCTTCGCAAAGCAGTACTCCTCCAAGTACCACTGAACAACGAGAGACAAAAAGAGAGCAAAAGACGGAGAAAGAAAGCCCGCCTCCTCCTGTGATGATGGTGGATAGGGTAAGTCTCCCTGCCACGCCTAAACCCAAAGAGAAAAGGCGAAGAAGCAACCCCTCTTCAGCTGCACTTGGGGGCATTGTGGCCTCTGCCATTGGGGCTGTGGCAGTCGGGGCCATGCTTTTCTTCAAATCAAACAAGAACTGAAGTGGAAAGTCCTTCACTCTTAAGGACAAATTTAGTGCATGATAGGCGGAGAGAGAAACCAAGAAAACTGCCAAAGAAGTAGGTAGGATAAGCAGCAACAATTGATCTTAGGGAGGGATGTCCTGCCTGGCTGATTCACGGTCCGTCCAGTTGGCCCGCTTCTATATCGGAAACTAAGTTAGTGACACCAAGCCTGTGAAGACCCGCTTCAGTGGAGAAGGGGGTCAGCTTGTTGGAGTAGAGGGCACAGCACAGTAGGCTACTAGTAAGAACTCGAAAAGGGGACAGAGCACCGGGAGTAGCGAGATAAAAAGAGGGAGAAGCAGAGACAGAAAGAAAGAGAGAGGGAGAGAGAGACAGAGAAAGAAAGAGTCAAGCCATCAGTCATTCTGTAATGAGTATCAAATATAGTATTTATTTCTCGGTTGGACCCCGGGGGGGCCCGCAATGCGAGCTTTCATTGCAAGCGGGCCTTACCCTACATTGAAGGGGAGATTTCTTGTTCTGTGGGTAAGAGGTAAACTGCTCTTCCAGCATTGTCTTCGGTTCCCTTGACATAGATGAGGCAAGTAGTGGATGATGACGTATGTACTGAGAGATGAAAGAAGAAGCTGCAAAGGCAATTAATCAGAGCTTCGCCAGGGCTCACCCTAGTAATAAATAGCCAGTGGGTCTGGCCTGTCACCGATCGCCACCGGGCAATGATTCCAACGACACAGGAGAAGAGGATCCCAAGCGAACAAAGTCTGAAGTGCTTTTGGTCGCCTAACCTCTCCATCCTTGTAGGCTCTTGGCCAAACTGAAGATAAGAAGCCAGAGCATACCCAGACCCAGAGCCACCACTGCTAGAACGTAATCTGAGCGAAAGGGAAAAAGTAAGCCGAGAGCAGCCTGCCTGCAGATTAGGGACGAGCTTGGCGTACAGACGAGTAATTCTGAGGTCTTTAGCAGAACAAGGACAAGAAATAACGTAGAAGAGAGAATGAGTAATCTACAGATGACAAGAACAGGCAATGTGGCTCACATGACCAATCTCGCATTAGGAGGTGAAAGGGAGAGGTAATGAGGCGTTTAAGGCAAAAAAGCATAGTAGGTGGTTTCTGAAGATGGTCGCTGAGAGCCGAATGCGACTTCTCTTGATAGTTACCTAGCAAGTCCTCGTGACCTTCTTCAACGTCCAGCAGATCCCACGTGGCAGTGGGCAGGAGGACCACCGTGAAGACCGAGAGAATGCATAGGAAGAAGTTCAGAAGGCTACCTCTTGCAAGGAGAGGGAGAAGTCCAGAGGAAGGTAGTAGCAATAAGCAAAGAGATAGGGAGACCGTGACGCTGGTTGCTGTGAGAGCCATTGAACATTTCGCATCCATAGATTCTGTGCGGCCGACTTGAATGTCCTGGACGGAAGGCAGACGCAAGGGAAATACGAGGCGTAAGTTCAAGATAAGAGGACCACCAGATCTGAGTTACGTGAGCATGGCAGGCTTCGTCTCCCTCAGATGCAGGGAAATGACATCGATAAATTCCCAAGTCTTCTCATCCTCCATGTCCCTCTGCTATCTACACCTTCTATGGTGCCGTACCTTGACTCCTGACAGTGGGTGGGATCTGAAGCAACCCCAGTTCGCATGAGCAAAGATCGCTGACGGCAGAGCGGACATAAGGCCACCAAGTCCTGCCAGAACAGCACAGAGGAACCACGACGAGACATACGACAGGAAGCGGATGAAGAACACGTCACCAGCGTTTCCTACGAAGTAGCTTAGTCGACAGGTAACTCTTGTCGCATCCAGAAGTCTAGCTAAAGGCCACACAGGCTAAAGGGAAGGGCGGTACGACAGAGTGAAAGGGAGCAACCTTACTTTGTTGGTCTCGAATAGATTGGACGACCACCGTGCAATCTGCACTTCCTGCAGACACTAGAAGCCATCCTGGCCTAGCTGTCTTGGCGTTCATAGCTTGAGGAGGGTAAAACACAGCAGATTTGTCAGCCTCGTTCAAAGGAATCCTCTTCAAGGGCAAGAACGCAACCGTAGCCTAAGAGAAGAAGAGTTCTAAGGAAGGTGAAGGGCAGGTAGACGGTGGCGACAACCTTCATTGGCTAGCGGTACGAAGCTTAGTCCTGTCACAGCAAAGTCGTGGGGTCTGGCACCTGTCCGCCTCGGTTCCAGAGAGAATCCGTCAAAGATACGGACTCCCCCCTCCGCCGAGCCCACGCCAACTAAGCGGCCGCAGTAGCTGAAGATCAAACACAATTGGCGAAAGTAGCGAATTAATGCAGAGGAGTTAGCGGTGAGACGCTGCTGATGGATAATCAGAATCATATAGAGAAGGACCAGTCGAAAGTTATTGCCGCTTCTATTCCTGTCTCTGGCTGTCCTCTCTTTCCACATCTCGCCTTGTATTTGGCTCTACTTGGAGTCTGGGACAGTTAATCGCCATACCACCCGCCTGTGATAGTTGACATCTCTCTTCGCTGATTCCTCTAAGTTGGCCCCTCACCTGACAGCTAGACTGCCTGCCGGATCAGAAGAGGCTTGGACTGTAATGATGGGATCCCAGGCCCAGTCCCTTTGCGTGTCTAACTGAGCGGTACTAGAAGGCTTCCACAGGGCTAGATAGGAAGGACCTCTGGCGGGACTATATACTGTGTACAAGCGCTTCCCATCTGCTGAGAACCTGTTGTTGAGCACGATTGTTAGAGTATCAGGAGGGCTTAGAACTGCAAAATTTGGGGCTTGATGTCAGGGGAAACGGGTCAAATCTTGCCAACAAATTACTTAGAGCATGGTGGGAAGGGGAGAAGGATTGAAGGCCGAAATGGGTGGGTAGAAAGTTGTCGAAGCAGACCTCAAACACCGGAGCTGGTAAAGCGTTTGGGTGCGCTTTTTGGAGACTAGCTTGACATCCAGCTTCGGTTCCGCGGAGAGCTTACAGAGCTTTTGACCATCTGAGAGTCTCCAAAGATAACAGTTCCGTCCTTGGGAAGAGCTTACGACCTGTCAGTAGGCAAAGAAGAGCGACAACAAGCGTGACAATGGTTAGTCGGGGTAAAGGTTCATGACAAAGGAGATCTTGGAAGCAGAGAGAAGGTTTGGCATTTGGCATATCCAGCACGAAGAACAGCCTGTGGACATGGAGAGAGCGACCGGGAAAACGTAACAGAAATAGTGCTTACTAGGTTCTTTGAGAAAAGATCAACTGTAATGTCCCTTATCCGACTTTGATGAAGGTTAAAGGTCCCTGTCAGGGTCACTACGACATCCTTTCCGATAACTGAAGAGCCGATAGATGGAGGACGGGGAGAGTGCTGCTTCATTTCCGCAGCTTCGAACGAAAGAGAAGGACAAGCCACAATATGGGAAGGAATGGAGTTATAGGACTTGATGGTCCACACTCTGACAACTCCATCCTCTCCTCCAGTCAGAAAGACGTCGTTGCGACCTGCAAATCTGGCTACAGACTAGAGAAAGAGGCAGTCAGAGAAATAATATCGGCAGCTACACAGAGACAAGCTAGGCTAATTATGAGAACGGCTGAGAGACAATCTAAAGCTCCGATTCATTTATATCAAGGCAAGATCTGGGGAGAAAGAGACGACGTGGAGCGAACCTGTTCGCTGGCGTTCTCACTGAAGTCAGTCCGCAAGCGGACCAGCAGCTCCGCCTTCTTTCTGTCCTTGGACAAACTAAAGAGCCAGGAACAGCTATCAGAGCCCGCCACGATTCGAGAGCCCTGGAGAGTACGCGGTGATAAGAATGCGGACCTAGGGATTGGGCGACCTCTGCAATGGCCACCACTTTACCTCCCTTTCCTTCTCGAGCCCACGCCTCTCGGCGCCTTTATGCTCTGTTTATCCTTCAAAAATCTCTTTGACCCACCACCCTCGCTATTCCTCCCTCATCATCTTCTGTTTCTCTTTCGATAATGTCAGCCCCTAAAATGGCCCACATCGCTAGAGAAGAGAGCGAGATAGGTTTGCTGCTCATCAAGCAGGCGAGAGTGCCCCGTTGCCAGCAAAAGCAAAGGAATAATAACGTAATAAGAAAGAGTAAGACTAACGAACGTACGTCTGGAGCAACATCTAGGTGGGCTAGCAGATGCGAGTCTGTTCTAATGCTGTTCGTCAGTACGAGGCTGCTGCTACCACCCTTTTTGGCGAGTTCAACACCGTATATGTCCTGTCGAGGACAAAGGTAAGAAGAAAGGACCGGGGGAAGACAGTGGAGCGGGGGCATGAGGGAATACGCTGAGAGTAAGACCTAGTAGTGTGACAGAAAAGAAGAATGCGAAAGTTTACTTGGGACAATCAAGAAGCACACGGAGACGGCGACACAGAAGAATCCGGGCGCCGGAGCATACCAGGTTATTTGTGACTCCCGTCTTGGCCGAGCCGCCCCCGCCACAAATAACCACGGCTCCGGCTCCAGAACGTTCAGAAGCTTCCGGCAAATCAACATCCGCTGGGCTCGCCCAAGCTAAGGACAGTATAGGATACCGCGTTCTCGTCACCATTCCTGTTACCTCTCTTAGCCTTCAACCAATATCTACAAGTCAATCTAAGCGGAGGGAGCGTCTTCGTATCAATTATGAGACAAAAACAGTGGAGGTTTGAGTCCTCAGGAGATGGCCAGGACACTTGCTTGCCCTCACAGAGCGGCGTTGACAGCTGTCAGAGCTCCTCATCAGCTGAGCCGAATCTGCATCTGCAGCTTTTCTGATTGTTTTGGATTCAGAGATTGAGCTTATTGAGGATCCACGTCTCCCCCAGGAGTGTACCTTACCATTGAACTGATATGATGATGACAATGCTCAGGGGATGATGAATCTATACAGGCGGTGAGCTTCGGAGAGAGGATGCCGGCAGCAGCATGAGGAAGAGGAATGACTGCTCATTATCATCATTGTGGCGATGGATGGACGGGGGAGGGTGTCGGCAATAGTGGTGCAGCACCTTGCCCTGAAAGGGACGAGCAACCGTCTTACTAGAGTGGTTGAAGATGTGGTCTCACATTAAATAGAATAGTAGTGCTCCATTCCTTCATAAGCGGCTTGTCCTTCCTCCTTTGCTGACAAACCTTCCTCCTTTGCTGACAAACCTAAATATTCAGACTGCTGCTTCCTCTCGTCTTTTCTAAGCAACAACATCCGAGCAGCGGGGGACAGAGAAGTTACCAGAGCGCAGCGCAATATGGGCTAAGCGAGGAAAGTAGGACAGAAGAGAAAGGCACGGAAATGTTGTCTTATCTCTATACCACTTCGTGCTTCTTGAGCTTCAATGTCTCTTGGCTGTCCCCATCAGTCGGTCGCGGCCGATCATCTATATCGTCCTTCTTCAAGAACGTGTCCTGAATCTGAGCGGGTCGAAGAGCAGGTTAGCAACAATAGCAACTTAAATTCTCGCTTCCATTTCATTCCTTCCCTTATTCGGTTGTGATTTTGAACCTTTGACGCTCATTATTGCCTGATGCCATAGGTCATGAATATGACTATGCATACTCACCCAGAACTGTGCTGCATTCATTAAGCACGGACAGGCGATCATCACAATCACCAATTCAACGTGCGGATAGCTCTGTAAAGGCTTAAACAGCCAGTCTGCAGCCACACCTAGCTGCTTGATGCACAGCGTCATCAGAAACGCTAGTATGACCTTGGTGGTAAACACGACCCCAATCCAGGAGGCTAACTGTACGGCCCAGATCCTAAAACATCGGGTCAAAGCCCAGTGAGAACAGCAGGAGCTGCAGGAATAGCTGAAAGACTGAGCTGAAATCGACCCCTTAGGCAAAAGAGGCGCGGTAGGCGGATGACACAGAGAGATAGCGACCTCCATGTAGCTGAACTAGGACTATACACTGAACACAGCAGGGAAGGCCCGACGACGAAGATTTGGGAATGGGGAATGCTTGTGGTGGACTCTTAGTTAGAAGCATGGGAACCGATGCGCCGAAGCAATTACTCGACCTTATTGAGGGCGGTAGCCCGTAGTCTCCCGGATGCATCAATGAGGTCCATTTTAAAGTCCGCTGATAGGACACAGATTCGTTAAAACATCAAAGTAGTGCAGCCGAAAGCACAAAGAAAAAGGCGGCAGTAAGTAACCGAGAAGAGACACAGAGAGGAGTGTGGTTACGTATGTCTCCCGTCAACAGGGAATATCTCTCGAAGATGACTTACCGCGCTGTACGTGATTATCTTGAACAAGATCCAGTTCAATAGCACCCCCACGGATGTGTCCACAAAGAAGTTTACAAAGTAGAAGGCACACTAGAGGGTGGGACGACAAAGAAAAAATAGGGTGAGAGTTAGTGCGCCAACAAGACGATGGCGCTAAAGATGGACAAGACTGACTAACCTCGTCGCCGCTGGCACCTTGCTCTTTGCTCTTTTGGGAGAGAATAACAGCTATCACCATGTTTACCAGGTGGGCAAAAAGAGCCCCAAAACCTTGTTTTGAGGCATCAAAAAGCCAGACTTGAACTGATCGCTGTGGTCGCTCACGTTGCCTCTTTACAATCAAGACTGACAGGGCAATGAATCCCAGCAGAACCTGAATAAGGTTCTCAAAAGCTCCACCCAGAAGCTTGCATGTCTTCATTTCGCCTTGGTTTGACTCCATCTGAGGAGGCTTTCCAAGGCAACCTTCCTAGGACCAACGACCGCAAGCGTGAGAGACCAACTCTGGCCAAGTGTAATATTCTGGGATTGTCGCAAATACCTTGGTCGGAGAGTGCCTAAAGAGCCAGAGGCTTCAACGTAGCAGTTCTAAAGCACCAGAGAAACCTCTAGTAATGGTTGCCTGGCTTCATAATCGTCACTTGCTCCCCTTAGCTCTCGGCGTCAGTCTCATTCCCTAAGCATTCGGAAGCCAAGGTCGAGTTTACGTCC
The DNA here is from genome assembly GCA_900088475.1 of Hyphochytrium catenoides. Lineage (NCBI taxonomy): Eukaryota > Hyphochytriomycetes > Hyphochytriales > Hyphochytriaceae > Hyphochytrium > Hyphochytrium catenoides. The sequence goes on along the minus strand of FLMG01002868.1, from coordinate 8,588 downwards.
TGGGCTTCATCGGGTTCACAGTTTGATTGAGCACAGAAGAACAACGCTATGAATCATCAGAGGAAGATGCATGAGAATGGAGCTTCAGAATTCTGTCTGTCAGCGGTCTGACTCTCTGATCTCTGTCTGATCTATTTTCCCCAGTTTCCCACAGCTCACACCTCTGACTGAACAAAATAAAGTTATCAATCTTAAACCGTCTTTCACGTTTACGGTCAGTAATCAAGCGGTACTACTTACTACTACGTCTAACAGACACCTCCTTAACAACAACAACGACCCAGGGCGAAGCGGTTCAGTACCTTGATAGATCTCCTTCTGCTTTCTCTCCTTCGGAAGATTGGCTTTTTGAAGGCAGTGGATGCTCCAGGCACAGATGGAGATTGATCTCTCTTTTGCTCCTACCTCTTGACTGTTGACTGTTGACCCTCTTCCTCTCTTCGCTGCGGATAACCAGCCAGTTGTTGCCATGGGACAAGGAAGCGACCTTGTCGCTAATGGGATAGTGCGTTCTAGGCACCAGGCTTTCCCAAGCATCTCTTCTCCGTTGGTTGGCCAACACATTCAAGACTCCGCGGATGAAGCAGTACCTTTCAACTAAATGGCGCTTACGTCCTTGCCTCTCTATAGGTGAAGGATTGTATAGCTAGCTTTACAATAGCAATATAAACGTAGTGGTTGACCGAGTGGCACGGTCTATTGCTCCTCGCACACTACGGATGCACTGAGACCGATGACTCCGCTCTTCCAAGTATCGTCCCAGATACGAGCACGCAGAACCCTATCAGACTCTGGTATAAAGGGCTTGATCATCTCAGTCATACCGATATCGGACGCGTAGCTCTACAGGCTTCGGGTATAACCCTTGATTGAGCTTCTGAGCACTGCGCAGCCGTGCCTTTGTAAGACCTGCATTCTTGCTAAGCCAATGCGTAAGTCTGAAGC